>JAIUJO010001082.1:7500-12500 GCA_023846275.1 Vanilla planifolia | reverse complement strand
CTACTTAATCTTCATCTTCTTCATCATCATTATGATTTTTATTATTATTATTATTATTATTATTATTCCTCTTCTTCTTCTTCCTCTTCATCATCTTCATCTTCTCCTCGTTCTTCCTTTCTTCCTTCTCCTTCTTCTTGTTTTTTTTCTTCGCCTTATTATTCTCCTTCTTCTTCTCCATGTTCTTCTTCTTTTTCTGCTTCTTCCCCTTCTTCTACTCCCTCTCCATCTTCTACATCTGCTTCTTGCTCTTCTTCATTTCTTCTTCTTCCTCTTCTACTTCTTCTTCATTATCATCATCATCATCTTCTTCTTCTTCTTCTTTTGCCTCTTCTTCTTCTTCTTCTTCTTCCTATTCATCTTCCTCTTCTTCTTCTTCTTCTTCTTCTTCCTCTTCTTCTTCATCTTCTTCTTCTCCTCCTTCTTCATCTCCTTCTTCTTCATCATCTTCTTTTCCCACTTCTTCTTGTTTGTCTTCTGCATCTCCTTCTTCTTCTTCTTCTTCTTCTCCTTGTTCTTCTCTACCTTCTCTTACTTCTTCTTCTTCTTTTTCTTCTTCTTCTTCTTCTTCTTCTTCTTCTTTATCTTGTTCTTCTCCTTTTACTTCTCCTTCTTCATCTTCTTCTTCTTCTCCTCCTCCTACTCCTTCATCTTCTTCTTCTTCTCCTCCTCCTCCAGCATCTTCTCCTCCTTCTTCTCCATCTTCTTCTACATCTTCTTCATCTTCTTCCTCTCTTTCTTCTTCTTCTTCTTCTTCTTCTTCTTCTTCTCCTCATCCTCCTTCTTCCTCATTTTTTTCTTCTTCTTCTTCTCCGACATCTACTTCTTATTCTTCTTGTACTACTACTTCTTCTACCCATTCTTCTTCTTTCTCTTCTTCTTCTTCTTCTTCTTCTTCTTTATCTTGTTCTTCTCCTTTTACTTCTCCTTCATCTTCTTCTTCTTCTCCTCCTCCTAGTCCTTCTTCATCTTCTTCTTCTTCTCCTCCTCCTCCTCCATCTTCTCCTCCTTCTTCTCCATCTTCTTCTACATCTTGTTCATCTTCTTCCTCTCTTTCTTCTTCTTCTTCTTCTTCTTCTTCTTCTCCTCCTTCGTCATTTTTTTCTTCTTCTTCTTCTCCGACATCTGCTTCTTATTCTTCTTCTACTACTACTTCTTCTACTTGTTTTTCTTCTTTCTCTTCTTCTTCTTCTACTTTTTCTTCTTCCTCCTCTTATTCTCATTCTTTTACATCTTCTTCTTTTTCATCTTCCTCTTCTACTTCTTCTTCTTCTTCTTCATCTTCTACTTCTTTTACTTCTTCATTTGTTTCTTCTTCTTCTTCTTTTTCTTCATACACTTCTTCTTCTTCTTCTTCTTCTACTTCTTCTTCTTCTTCTCCTCCTTCTTCTTCTTCTCCTCCTTCTTCTTCTTCATCTTCCTCTTCTCCTTCTTCTTCCTCTTCTTCTCCTTCTTCTTCATCTTCCTCTTCCTCTTCTTCCTCTTCTTCTCCCAGTTCTTCTCCTCGTTCTTCTTATTATTCTTCATCCTCTTCTTAATCTTCATCTTCTTCATCCTCTTCTTCTTCTTCTTCTTCTTCTTCTTATTCTTCTTCCTGTTCTTCTTCTTCTTCTTCATCTTCTCCTTCTTCTCCAAGTACATTTCTTTCTTCTCCTTCTCCTTCTTCTTTTACTACTCCTACTTATTCTTCTCCATCTTCTTCTTATACTTTTTCTTCTACTTCTTCTCCTACTCCTTCTCCCCTTCATCTTCCTCTTCTACTTCTTTCTCTTCTTCATTTCTTCTTCATCTTCTTCTACTTCTTCATCATCATCATCATCATCATCATCATCTTCTTCTACTACAACTATTTATTCTTCTTCTTCTTCTTCTTCTTCTACTACTACTACAACTTTTTCTTCTTCTACCTCTTCTTCGTCTTCTTCTTCTTCTTCTTCTTCTTCTTCTTCTTCTTCTTCTTATTCTTCGTCCATTTCTAGTTGTTCTTGTTCTTTTTCTTCTTCTTCTTTCTCTTCTTCTTCTTCTACTACTTCTTAATAATATTATTATTATTATTATTATTATTCTTCTTCTTTTTCTTCTCTTCCCCCATTTTCTTCTTCTTCTTCCTATTCTTCTTGAATCTTCTTCTTCTTCAACTTCTTCTTCCTTTTCTTCTTCTTCCTCTTCTCCATCTTTTCTTCCATCCTTTCTTCTACATCTTCTTCATCTTCTTCTTCATCAACTTCTTCTTCGTCCACTTCTTCTTCTTCTATAGTTTATTCCTCTTCTTCTTCTTCTTTTTCATCTGCACCTTCTTCTTCCTCTTTTTATTCCTCCTCTTCTTCTTCCTCTTCCTCTTCTTCAACTTCCTCTTATTCTTCTTTGCCATCTTCTTCTTCTTCTGCCTCTTCTTCTTCTTTTTCTTCTTCTATTTCTCCTTCCACTTTTTCATCTTCTTCCTCTTCTTCTTCATCATCTTCATCATCATCATCATCTTCTTCTTCTTCTTCTTCTTCTTCCTCTCCTTCTCCTTTAATCTTCTCTCTTTTCTTCATCTTCTTCTTCTTCTTCGTCTTCTTGTTCTTCTTCTACTTCTTCATCTACTTCTTCTTCTTCTTCTTCTCCAGCTTCTTCTTCTTCTTTTTCTTCTTTCTTTTCTTCTTCTGCTTCTACTGCTACTACTACTTCTTCTTTGTCTTCTTCTTCCACTTCTTCTCCATCCTCTTTTCTTTTTCTTCTCCTCCTTCTTCCTCTTCCTCGTCCTCTTCTTTCTCTTCTTCTTCTTCTTCTTCTTCTTCTAATTCGTCCTCTTCTTCTACTTCTTCTTCTTCTTTCTATTCTTCTTCTTCTATTTATTCTTCTTATTATTCTTCTTCTTCTACTTCTACTTCTTCTTCTTCTTCTTTTCTTCTTCTACCTTTTCTTCTTCCTCCTCTTCTTATTCTTCCTCTTCTTCTTCCTGTACTACTTCTTGTTCTCCTTCTTCTTCTTGTTCTTCCTCTTCTTCTACTTCTTCTTCTTCTTCTTCTTCTTCTTCTCCTTCTCCTTCTTCTTCTCATTCATCTTCTTCTCCTTCTTCTTCTCCTCCTTCTTCTCCTTTTTCTTCTTCTTCTTTTTCTCCTTCTTGATCTTCTTCTTTTTCTTCTCCATCTTCTCCTTCCCCTTCCTCTTCTTCTTCTTCTTCTTCTTCTTCTTCTTCTTTTCCTTCTTCTTCTTCTTCCCCTCCCCCGTGTTCTCCTCCATCTTCTTCTTCTTCTTCTTCATCTTCTTCTACTACTACTATTTCTTCTTCTTCTTCTTCTTCTTCTTCACCTTCTTCCTGTTCATCTTTTTCATCTTTTTCTCCTTATTCTTGTTCCTCTTCTTCTTCTTCTTCTTCCTCCTCCTCCTCCTCTAGTTTTTAATCTTCTTCTTTTTCTTCCTCTTCTTCGTGCTTTTCTTCTTCATCCTCATCTTCTTTCTCCTCCTCTTCTTCTTCTTCTTCTCCTTCTTCTTCTACATCTTCCTCTTCTTCTTCTTTTTCTTTTGCTTTTTCTTTTTTCTTTTCTTCTTCTTCTTCTTCTTCTCCTTCTTCTACTACTACTACTACTTCCTATTCTTCTTCTTCTTCATCCTCTTCTTCTTCTTCGTCTAATTCTTCTTCTTCTTCTTCTTCTTCTTCTTTTTCTCCATCTTCTTCTTCCTCTTAAACTTCTTCATCTTCATCCTCTCCTTCTTCTTATTCTTCTTCCTCTCTTTGTTGTTCTTCTTCTCCTTCTTCTTCTTCTTCTTCTTCTTCTTCTTCTTCTTCTTCTACTTCTTCCTCTTTCTTTTCTTATTCTTCTTCCTCTTCTTCTTCTTCTTGTTCTTCATCTTCTTCCTCTTCTTCTCCTACTTCTTCTTCTTCCTCTTCTTCTCCATCTTCTTCTTCTACTTCTTAGAGTTTTTCTCCAACTTCTGGTTCTTTTTCTTTTTATCCTTCTTCATCTTCTTCTTCTTCTTCTTCTTCTTCTTTATCTTCTTCTTTTTGTTCTTCTTCTTCCTCCTCTTCTTAACCTTATTCTTCTTCTTTCACTTCTTCTTCTCCTTCTTCCTCTTCTTCTTCTCACTCTTCTCCTACTTGTTCTTCCCCTTCTCCTCCTCCTCCTCCTCCTCCTCCTCCTTGTCCTCCATCTTCTTCTTCTTCTTCTTCTCCCTCTTTTTGTTCATCTTTTTAGTTTTCTTCTCCTTCTTCTTCATCTTTTTCTTCTTCTTCTTCTCCTCCTCCTTCTTCTTCTTCTTATTCTTCTTCTTTGCCTTTTTCTACAAATTCCCCTTCTTTGTTATCTACTTCTTATTATTTTTATTCTTCTTTATTTTTCTTATTCTTCTTCTTCTTCATCTTCTTCTTCTTCTACTTGTTCTTCTTCTTCATCTTGTACTTCTACTACTTCATCTTGTTCTTCTTCTTCTTTTTCTTCTTCTTCTTCTTCATCTTCTTCTTATTCTACTTCTTCTTGTTCATCTTCTTCTTATACTTCTTCTTCTTGTCCTTCTTGTTCTTCTTCTTCTTCTTCTTCTTGTACTTTATTCTTCATATTCTTCTTCATTTTCTTCTTCTTCTTCTACTACTTGTTCTTCCTCTTCTTCTTCTTCTTCTTTTCCTTCTTCTTCTTCTTCTTCTTCTACGTTTTCTTGTTCTTCTTCCTCTTCTGTTTCTTCTTCTTCTTATCCTTCTTCTTCTTCTTCTACTTCTTCTATTACTACTACTTCTTCTTCTTCTATTACTACTCCATCTTCATCTTCTTCTTCTTATTCTTCTTCTACTTTTTATTCTTCTTCTTCTTCTTCATCAACAACTTCTTCTTCTTCCTCCTCTTCCTCTTCTTCTTCATTTTTTTTACTTCTTCTTCCTCTTCTTCTTCCTCCTCTTCTACTTCATCTTCTTCTTCTTCTTCCCATCTTCTTCTTCTTCCTCTTCTTCTTCTTCCTCCTCTTCTTATACTTCTTCTTCTTCTTCTTCTTCTTCTTCTTCTTCTTCTTCTTATTCATCGTCATCA
>JAIUJO010001082.1:0-5000 GCA_023846275.1 Vanilla planifolia | reverse complement strand
CTTCTTCTTCTTCGTCCCTTCTTCTTCTTCTTCTTAATCATCACCATTATCATCTTCTTTTCTTCTTCTTCTTCTCCTACTTCTTCTTCTTCCTCCTCCTCCTCTTCTTCCACTTCCACTTCTTTTTCTTCTTCTTCTTCCTCTTCCTCTTCCTCTTGTTCTCCTCCATCTTCATCTTCTTCTTCTTCTTCTAATTCTTCTTATTCTTCTTCTTCTTCTTCTTCTCCTTCTTCTTTGTCCCCTTCTTCCTGTTCTTCTCCTTCTTCACCTTCTTCTTCTCCTTATTCTTCTTCCTCTTCTTCTTCTTCTTCTTCTTCTTCTTCTTTTTCTTCTTCTGCTTCTACTACTACTTCTACTTCTTCTTCTTCCTCATCCTCTTCTTCTTCTTTTTCTTCTACTTCTTTTCTTCCTCTTCTTCTTCTTCCTCCTCCTCTTCTTATTCTTCTTCTTCTTCTTCTTCTTCTTCTTCAACTTCTACTTTTTTTTCTTGTTTTTCTTCTCGTTCATCTTCTTCTTCTTCCTCCTCTTCTACTTCCACTTCTTTTACTTCTTGCTATTCTTCTTCTTCCTCCTCGTCCTCTTCGTCTTCTTCTTCTTCTTCTTCTTTTTATTCTTCTTCTTCTTCCTCATCTTCTTTTTCTTCTTCTTCTTCTTCGTCGTCTTCTTCGACTTCTTCCATTTCTTCTTCCTCCGCCTCTCCTTCTTCTTCGTGTTCTTCCTCCTCCTCCTTTTCTTCTTTTTCTTCTTCTTCTTCTTCTTTTACTTCTCCTTCCTCTTCTTCTTCCTCTTCCTCTTCTTCTTCTTCTTCTTCTTCTTCATCTTCTTCTCCTTCTTCCTATTCTTCTTCTCGTTCTTCTTCTTCTCCTTCTCCTTCTTCATCTTCTTTTTTCCTTATTCTTCTTTATGATCTTCTCAATCTTCTTCTCCTTTTTTTTATTGTTGTTCTTCTTCTTCTCATCCCACTCTTCCTTCTTCTATTTCTTCTTCTTCTTCATCTACTTTTCCTTCTCCTTCACCTTCTTCTACTTCTTCTTCTTCTTCTTCCTCTTCTTCTTCATCTTTTACTTCTTCTTCTTCTTATTCTTCCCCTTCTTCTTCTTCTTCCTAATCTTCATCTTCTACCTCATTTTCTTCTTCATCTGCATCATTTACATTTTCTTCATCATCATCATCTTCTTCTTCTTCTTCGTCTTCTTTCTCTTCTTTTACTTCTTCTTCTTCTTCTTTTTGTTCTTCCTCTTCTTCTTCTTGTTCTACCTCTTCTGCTTCTTCTTCTTCCTCTTCTTCTACTTCATTTTCTTCTTCTTCCTCCTCCTCGACTTCTTCTTTGTCTTCTTCTTCTTCTTTTCTTTTTCTTCTTCCTGTTCTTCTACTTCTTTTTATACTTCTTATTCTTCTTCCTCTTTATTTTTTTCTTGTTCTTCCTCTTCTTCTCATTCTTCCTCAACTTATTGTTCTCCTTGTTCGTCTTCTTCTTCTTCTTCTTCATCTTTTTCTTCTCCTTCCTCTTCTTCTTCTTCCTCTCTTTCTTCTTCTTCATCATCTTCTTCTTATTCTTCTTCTTCTACTTCTTCTTGTTCCTCTTCTTCTCCATCTTCTTCCTTTTCTATTACTTTTCTTCTACTTCTTATTCTTCTTCCTCTTCTTCTTTTTTTTCTCCTTCTCCTTCTCCTTCTTCTTCTTCTTCTTTTCTTTGTCCTCCACTTCTTCTTCTTTTTCTTCTTCTTCGTCTTCTTCCTCTTCTTCTACTTTTTCTTCTTGTTCTTCTTCCTCTTCCTCTCCTTCTTCTTCTTCCACATCTTCCACTTCTTCTCCTTCTTCTTATTATTCTTCTTTATTTTCTTCATCTTCTTCTTCTCCTTCATGTTCTTCATCTTCTTCTTCCATCTCTTTTTATCTTCTTCTTCTTCTTCTTCCTCCTCTTCCTCTTCTTCTTCTCCTACTACTCCTTATTTTCTTCTTCTTCTTCTTCTTCTCCTTCTTCTTCTTCTCCTTCTCCAACTTTTTAGATTTCTTCTCATTTTTCTTCTTCTTCTTCTTCTATTACCTCTTCTTCTTCTTTCTCTTCGTCTTCTTCTTCTTCTTCTTTTCTTTGTCCTCCACTTCTTCTTTTTCTTTTTCTTCTTCTTCGTCTTCTTCCCCTTCTTCTCCTTTTTCTTCTTGTTCTTTTTCCTCTTCTTCTCCTTCTTCTTCTTCCACTTCTTCTCCTTCTTCTTATTATTCTTCTTCTTCATTTTCTTCATCTTCTTCTTCTCCTTCCTATTCTTCTTCTTCTTCTTTTTCATCTTCTTCTTTCATCTCTTTTTATCTTCTTCTTCTTCTTCTTCCTCCTCTTCCTCTTCTTCTTCTCCTTCTTCTTCTCCTTCTTCATCTTTTTATTTTTCTTCTCATTTTTCTTCTTCTTCTTCTTCTCCTCTTCCTCCTTCTCCTCCTCTTTGTTCTTCTTCTCCTTCTTCTTCTCCTCCTTCTTTTTCTACTTATTCTTCTTTATTCTTTTCGTTTTTTCTTGTTCTTTATCTTCTTCTTCTTTCTCTTCTTCTTTTGCTTATTCTTCATCTCCATCATCTTCATCTTTTTCTCCTTCTTTTATCTTCTTTTTCTTTTCTTCTTCATCTTCTTCTTCTTCTCCTCCTTCTTACTCTTCTTCTTAATCTTCTTCTTCTTCTTCTTAAACTTCTTCTTCTTCCCCTGCATTTTCTTCTTCTTCTATTACTTTTACTTCTTTTTCAACTTCTCCTTATTCTTATTCTTCTTCTTCTTTAGCTTCCTGTACTTTCTCTTCTTCTTTCTTCAACTTCTTCTTGTTCTGCTTCTTTATCTTCTTCTTCCTCTTCCTAATTTTCTCCTCCATCATTTTCTTCTTCATCTTCTTCTTCTTCGTCCTCTTCTTCTCAAATTTCTTCTTGTTCATCTTGTTCTACTTCTTCTTCTTCTATTTCTTCCTCTTCTTCTTCTTCTTCTTCTTCTTCTATGCCTTCTTCTTGTTATTCTTCTTCTTTTTCTTCTACTACTACTACAACTACTTCTGCTTTTCCTTCCTCTTTTTCTTCTTTTTCTTCTTTTTCTAGTTCTTCTTTGTCCACATCTTTATGATCTTCTTCTGCTTCAGTTTATTCTTCTTCTTCTTCATCTTCCATTTCTTCCTCTTCTTCTTCTTCTTCTTCTTCTTCTTCTTTTTCTTCTTCTTCGTCTCCTTTTTCATCCCCTTCTTCGACATCCACCTCTTCTTCTTCTTCTCCTCATTCTTCTCCTTCTTCACCTTCCTCTTCTTTACCTTCCCTTTCTTCTTCTTCTCCTTCCTCTTCTTCCTCTTCTTCTTTTGCTTTTTCTTCTTCTTCGTTTTCTTCTACTATAACCACTTCTTCTTTTTCTTCTTCTTCTTATTATTATTCTTATTCTTCTTCTTCTTTTTCTACTTCTTCTTCTTCTTCTTCTTCTCCTCCTCCTCCTCTTTCTCCATCTTCATCTTCACCTTCTTGTTCTTGTTCTTCTTCTCCTTCTCTTTCTTCTTAACCTTCATCTTCTTCTCCGTCTTCTTCTTCACCTTCTTATTCTCCTCCTTCTTGTTCTTCTTCTTCTTCCTCTTCTTCTTCTTCTTTTCTTCTTCTTCTTATTCTTCATCAGTTTCTTCTTCTCCATCTACTTTCTCTTCTTCTTCTTCTCATTTTTCTTCTTCTTCTCCTCCTCCTCCTCCTCCTCCTCTTTGTTCTTCCTCTCCTTCTTCTTCTCCTCCTTCGTCTTCTTTTTCTACTTCTTCTTCTTTAATCTTTTTGTTCTGTTTCTTCTTCTTCATCATCTTCTTCTTATTCTTCTTCTTTTACTTATTCTTCTTCTCCATCATCTTCATTTTTTTCTCCTTCTTTTCTCTTCTTTTTCTTTTCATCTTCCTCTCATTCTTCTACTTCTTCTTCTTACTCTTCTTCTTCTTCTTTTTCTTCTTCTTCCTCTTCTTCTACTTCCTCTACTTCTTCTTCTCCTCCTTTTTCTTCTTCTTCTTCTATTACTTTTACTTCTTCGACTTCTTCTTCTTCTTCTTCTTCAGCTTCTTCTACTTCCACTTCTTCTTCTTCTTCTTCTTCTATATCTTCTTCTTCCTCTTCCTCTTTTTCTCCTCCAACTTTTTCTTTTTAATCTTTTTCTTCTTTGTCCTCCTCTTACTCATCTTCTTCTTGTTCATCTTATTCTTCTTCCTCTCCTCCTTCCTCTTCTTCTTCGTCTTCTTCTTCTTCTTTTTCTTTCTCCACCTCTTCTACTTCTTGTTCTTCATCTTTTTCTTCTACTACTAATACAAACACATCCTTTTCTTCTTCAACTTCTTCTTCTTCTTCTTCTTCTTCACCTTTTACTTCAACTTCTACTTCTTCTATTTCTTCTTCTTCTCCCTCTTCTTCTTCTTCTTATTTTTCCTCTTCTTCTACTTCTTCTTCTCATTCTTTGGCTGCTTCCTTTTTTCCTTCTTATTCTTCAACTTCTTCTTCTTCTTCTTCTTCTTCCTCTCCTTCCCCTTCTTCTTCTTCCTCTTCTACTTCTTCTTCTTTGTCATCATCTTCTTCTTCTTCTTCTTCTTCTTCTTCTTCTTCTTCTCCTCCTGCTCCTCCTTCTTCTTCTTCTTCTTCTTCTCCTTCTCCTTCTTCTTCTTCTTCTTCATCTTCTTCTTCTTCTTCTTCTTCTTCTTCTTCATCTTCTTCTTCTTCTTCTTCTTCTTTTTCTCCTTCTTCTTCTTCTTATTCTTATTTATGTTCTTCTTCTTCTGCTCCTTCTTCTTCTTCTTCATCTTCTTCTTCCTCTTCTTCTTCTTCTCCTTCTTCTTCTTCTTCATCTTCTTCTTCCTCTTCTTCTTCTTCTCCTTCTTCTTCTTCTTCATGTTATTAATCGTCATCATCTTCTTCTTCTTCTTCTTCTTCTTCTTCTTCTTATTTTTCCTCACCTTCTTCTCCTTCTTCATTTTCTACTTCTTATTGTTCTTGTTGTTCCACATCTTCTTCTACTTCTTTTTCTTC
>JAIUJO010002696.1:167500-170000 GCA_023846275.1 Vanilla planifolia | reverse complement strand
TATTATATATTTCTCCTTCTTCTCATTCTTCTACTTCTTCTTCTTCTTCTACCACTTCTTGCCTTCTTCTTCTTCTTCTTCTTATTCCTATTCTTCTTCTTCTTCTTCTTCTTCATCATCTTTGACTTCGTCATCATCTTCTTCTACTTCTTTTTCTTCTACTTCTTCCTCTTCTTTTCTTCTTACTCTTCTTCTTGTTCTTCTTCTTCCTCTTCTTCTTTTATCTATTCATCTCTTCTTATTATTATTATTTTCTTCTCCTTCTTCTTCTTCTTCTTCTTCCTATTCATTTTCTTTTTCCTCTTCCTCGTCCTCCTCTTCTTCTTCTTCTTCTGATCCTTCTTCTTTATCTCTTACTTCGACTTCTAATTCCACTTCTTCTTCTTGTTGTTCTTCTTCTTCTCCTCTACTTCTCGTCTTCTTCTTCTTCTTCTTCTTCCCCTTCTTCTTCTTCACCATCATCATCATCTTCTTCTTCTTCTGCCTCCTCCCCCTCTTCTTCTTCTTCTTCTTCTTCTTGTTTTTCCTCTACTTCTCCTTCATCTTCATCGTGTTCTTCTTTTTCTTCTTTTTCTTCTTCTTCCTCTCCTTCTTCTTATTCTACTACTTCTTCTTCTTCCTATTTCTCTTCTTCTTGTTTTTCTTCTTCTTCTTCTACTTGTACTTCTTCTTTTTCTTCGTCATCACAATCATCTCCTTCTTCTTCTTCTTCTTTTCTTTTTTTTTCCTCTTTTTCTTCTTGTTCTTCTTCTTTTTTTACTTTTCTTCTTCTTCTTCTTCTTCTTCTTCTTCTTCTTCATCATCATCATCTTCTTCCTCTTCTCCTCCTTTTTCTTCTTCTTACTCTTCCTCTTCCTCTTCCTCTTCTTCTTCAACTTTTTCTTCTTCTTCTTCTTCTTCTTCATCGTCATCATCTTCTTCTTCTTTTTCTTCTAAATTTTCTTCTTTTTCTTCCTTTGCTTCTTCTTCCTCCTCTTCCTCCCCTTCTTCTTCCTCTACTTCTTCTTCTTCATCATCTTCTTCTTCTTCCTCTTCTTTTTCATACTCTATTTCTTCTTCTTCTTCTTCTTCTTCCTCTTCCTCTTCCTCTTCTTCTTCTTCTTCTTCTTTTTCTTCTTCCTCTTCTTCTTCTTCTTCTTCTTCTTCACCTTCTTGTTCTTTCTCTTCTTCTTCTTCTTGTTCTTGTTCTTCTACTTTGTCTTCTTCTTCTTCTTCTCCTTCTTCTTCTTTCTGTACATCTACTAGTTCTTCTTCTTCTTCTTCTTCTTCTTCTTGTTCTTCGTCATCTTCTTCTTCATCATCATCTTCTTCTTTTTCTTTTTGTACTTCTTCATCTTCCTCTTCTTCTACTACTTTTTCTTCTTTTTCTTCATGATCATCATCATCATCTTCATTATCTTCCTCTTCTTCATTTGTTTTTTCTTCCCTTTCTTCTTCATCTTCTTCTTCTTCTTTTACTCTTCTTTTCCTTCTTCTATATCTTCTTCTTCTTTTTCTTTATCTTCTACTTCTTCTTATTATTCTTCTTTGCCTTCTTCCTCTGCTTCTAATTCTTCCTCTTCTTGACCATCATCATCATCATCTTCTTCTTCTTCTTCTACTTCTTCTTCTTCTTATTCTTCTTCTTCTTCTCCTTTTCAACTTCATCTTCTGCTTCTTCTTCTTCCTCCTCTTCTTCTTCTTATTCTAACACTTCTTCTTATTCTTTTTCTTTTTCTTTTTAATCTTCTTCTTCTGCTTCTTCTTCTCCTTCTTCTTTGTCTTCCGCTTCTTGTTCGTCTTCTTCATCTTCTTCTTCTTCTTTTTCATCATCATCGTCTCTTCTTCTTCTTCTTCTTCTTCATCATCATCTTCTTCTTCATTTTGTTGCTCCTCCTCTTCTTCTTCTTCTTCTTCTTCTTCTTCTTCTTATTCTTCTTCTTTTCTTTTTAATCTTCTTCTTGTTCTTCTTCTTCTTCTTCTTCTTCTTTTCTTTTTCTTCTTTTTTTTCTTCTTTTTCTTCTACTTCTTCTTCATCTTCTTCTTCTGCTTCTTCTTCATCTTCTTCTTCTTCTTCTTGTTCTTCTTCTCCTTCTTCATCTTTTTCTTCCACTTCTTCCTCTTCTTCTTTTTATCATCATCATCTTCGTCTTCTTATTCTTTTTCTTCATCGTCTTTGTCTTCTTCTTCTTCTTCTTCTTCTTCTTCATCATCGTCTTCTTCATCTTTTTGCTTCTCCTATTCTTCTTCTTCTTCTTCTTCTTCTTCTTCTTCTTCTTCTCCTTTTTCTTCTTCCTCTTCTTCCACTTCTTTTCTTCTTATTCTTCTTCTTCCTCTTTTCCTTCATCTTCCCCTTCTCCCTCTTCCTTTTTTTCTTCTTCTTGTTCTTCTTCTTGCTCTTCTTCTTCTGATTATTATTATTATTCTTAATCATTTTCTTTTCCACTTTTTCTTCTTCTTCTTCTTCTTCTCCACTTCTTTCTTTTCCTACTCCTTCTTCTCCTTCTTCTACTACTACTTT
>JAIUJO010002696.1:107500-110000 GCA_023846275.1 Vanilla planifolia | reverse complement strand
TTCTTCTTCTTATTCTTCTTCTCCTTCAACATCTTCTTCTCGTTCTTCTTCGTCTTCTTCTTCTTTTTCTTCTTCTTCTTCTTCTTCATGTTCTTCTTCTTTTTCTTCTTCTTCATCTTCTTCAACTTCTTCCTCTTCTTTCTTTTCTTCTTTCTATCCTTCCTCTACTTCTACTTCTTCGATTTCTTCTTCTTCTTCATCTTCATCATCTTCTTCATCCTCTTCCTCTTCCACTTCTTCATCCTCTTCTTCTTCCTTTTCTTCTTCACCTTTTTCTTCCTCATGCTCTTCTTCTTCTTCTTCTTCTACTTCTTCTTCTTCAGCTTCTTTTTCTTTTTCCACTTCTTCTTCTTCCTCTTCTTCATCAACATCTTCTACTTCTTCTTCATCTCTTTCTTCTTCTTCTTCTTCTTCTTCTTCTCCTTCTACTTCTCCTTATTCTTCTTCATATTCTTCATCTTCTTCTTCATCTACTTCTTAAATTGCTTCTTCTTCTTCTTCTTCTACTACTACTACTACTATTACTACTTCTTCATCTTCTTCTTCTTCTTCTTCCTCTTCTTCATCTACTTCTTCATCTTCTTCTTCATCATCTTCTTACTCTTCATCTTCTTCTAATTCTTCTTCCTGTTCTTCTTCTTCTTCTACTTCTTCTTCTTCCTCTTCCTCTTCTTCATCTACTTCTTCTTCTTCTCCTGCTCCTTCTTCTTCTTCTTCTTCATTTTCATCTTCTTCTATGTCTTTATCCTCTTCTTCTTTACATTCCTCTTCTTCTTCTTCTTCTTCTTCTTCTTTTCCCTCTTCTTCTTCTTCTTCATTTACTTCTTCTTCTTCATCTTCATCCTCTTCTTCCTCTTCTTCATATTCTTCTTCTTATTCTTCCTCCCCTTCCTCTTATTTTTCTTCTTCTCATTCTTCTTCTTCTTCTTCTTCTTCTTCTTCTTCTTCTCATTCTTCTACTTCTTCTTCTTCTTCTTCTTCTTCTTCTTCATCTTCTTCTTCTACTACTTCTACAACTGCTACTACTACTTATTCCTCTTCTTTGTCATCTTGTTCTTCTTCCTCTTATTCTTTTTTTCCTTGTAATCTTCTTCTTCATCATCTTCTTATTCTTCTTCTTCTTCTTCTTCTAATTCTCCTTCTTCTCCTTCTTCTTCTTCTACTACTTCTTCTCCTTCTTCTTGTTTTTCTTATTCTTCTTCTTCTTCTTCTTCTTTAACTTTTAATTCTTCTTCTTCTTTGCCTTCTTCTTCTTCTTCTTCTTCCTCTTCTTCTTATTCTTCTTTTTCTAATTTTTCTTCTTGTTCTTCTTCTTGTTATTCATCTTCATCTTCTTCTTCTTCTTCCTCTTCTTCTTCATCATGATCTTCTTCTTCCTCTTCTTCTCCTTCTTCTTTTGGTTGTTGTTGTTGTTCTTCTTCTTCTACTACTTAATCTTCTTCTCCTTCTTCTTCTCCTTCTTCTTCCTCCTCTTTCTTCTTCTTCTTCTTCTTCTTCTTCTTCTTCTTCTTTTTCTTCTCCTTTTCTTCTACTTCTTCTTCATCATCATCATTAATATCTTCTTCTTCCTCTTCGTTTTCTTCCTCACTTTCTTCTTCTTCTTCTTCATCATCTTCTTCTTTATCATCATCTTATTTTTCATCTTCTTCTTCCACTACTTCTTCTTCTTCCTCTTCTCTTTCTTCTTCTTCTTCTTCCTCTTCTTCTTTTTCTTCTTCTCCATCTTCTTCCACATCTTCTTCTTCGTCGTCTTCCAAGTCATCATCATCATCTTCTTCTTCTTCAACTTCTTCTTCTTCTTCCTCCTCTTCTCTTCTTCTACTTCTTCATCTTTTTCTTCTTCTTCTTTTTCTTCTTCTTCATCTTCTTCCACTTCATCCTCTTCTTCCTCTTCTTATTCCACTTCTTATTCCACTTCTTATTCTACTTCTTCTTCTTCTTCTTCTTCTTATTCTTCTTCCTTTTCTTCTTAACCTTTTTCTTCGTCATGTTCTTCTTCTTCTTCTTCTTCTCCATCTTCTTCTGCTCCATCTTCTTCTTCCTCTACTTCCTCTTCTTCTTCTTCTTCTTCATCATCTTCTTCTTCTTCTTCTTCTATTTCTTCTTCTTCTTCTTCTCATTCTTCTTCTTCCACATCTTCTTCTTCTTCTTCTTCCTCCTCCTCCTCTTCCTCTTCTTCTTCTTCTCCTTCTTCTTCTTCTACTACTACTTCTTGTTCTTTCCCATTTTTTTCTTTTTCCTCTTCTTCTTCTTCTTCCCCTTCATCGCCGTCATCATCGTCATCTTCTTCTTCTTCTTTTTCTCATCATCATCTTCTTCTTCTTGTTCTTGTTCTTCTTCTTCTTTTTCTCCTTCTACTTCTTATTCTTCTTCATATTTTTCTCCTTCTTCCTCTACTACTTCTTCTTAATCTCCTTCTTTAACTGCTTCTTCTTCTTCTTTTTTTCTTCTTCATCTACTACTACTATTGCATCTTCTTTATCTTCTTCTTCTTCTTCGT
>JAIUJO010002696.1:40000-47500 GCA_023846275.1 Vanilla planifolia | reverse complement strand
TGAAGAAGAAGAAGAAGAAGTAGAAGAAGAAGAAGAAGTAGGAGATGTAGAAGATGAAGAAGGAGAAGAAGAAGAAGAAGAAGAAGAAGTAGAAGAAGTAGAAGAAGAAGAAGAAGTAGGAGATGTAGAAGATGAAGAAGAAAGAGAAGAAGAAGAAGAAGAAGAAGAAGAAGTAGAAGAAGTAATAGAAAAAGAAGAAGAAGAAGAAGATGATGATGAAGAAGTAGAAGAAAAGAAGGAAGAAGTAGAAGAAGAAGAAGAAGAAGTAGAAGAAAAAGAAGTAAAAGAAGAAGAAGATGAAGACAAAGAAGAAGAAGAAAAAGAAGTAGAAGAAGAGGAGGAAGAAGAATAAGAAGAAGAAGAAGAACCTGAAGAAGAAAAAGAAGAAGAAGAAGAATAAGAATTGGAATAAGAAGAAGAAGAAGAAGAAGTTGAAGAAGAAGAAAAAGAAGAAGTAGAAAAAGAAGTAGTAGATGGAGAAGAATAATAATAAGAAGAAGATGAAGAAGAAATAGTAGTAGTAGAATAAGAGGAAGAAGAAGAAGAAGAACAAGAAGTAGTAGTGGAAGAAGAAGAAGAATAATAAGAAAAATAGATGAAGTAGAAGTAGTAGAAAAAGAAGAAGAACTAGAAGAAGAAGAAGAACTAGAAGAAGAAGAAGTAGATGAGGAAGAAGGAGAAGAAATATAAGAAGAACAAGAAGTAAAAGAAGAAGTTGTTGAAGAAGAAGAAGTAGTAGTAGTAGTAGTATAAGAAGAAGAAAAGAAGAAGAAGAAGAAGAGAAGATGTACAAGAAGAAGAAGACGATGGGAAAGAAGAAGAAGAAGAAGAAGAAAAAGGAGGAGAAGAAAAAGAAGAAGACGAAGAAGAAGAAGAAGAATAAAAAGAAGAAGAAGAAGGAAAAGGAGAAGAATAAGAAGAGGACGAAGACAAAGAAGAAGTTGATGAAGAAGATGTTGTAGTAGTAGTAGTAGAAGAAGAAGAAGAAGAAGAAGAAAATGTAGAAGAAGAAGAAGAAGAGGTAGAAGAAGAAGAAAAAAAAGAAGGAGATGGAGAAGGAGAACAACAGGAAAAGGAAGAAGAAGAAAAAAATAAGAAAAAAAAAGAAAATGAAAAAGAAGAAGAAGTAGAAGAAGTGGCAGAAGAGGAAGAGGAAGAAGAATAAGAAGAAGAAAAAGAGGTAGTTGTAGTAGTAGTAGTAGAAGAAGAAGAAGAAAAAGGAAAAGAAGAAGGAGAATTAAAAGAAGAAGAAGATGAAGAAGAAGAAGTAGAAGCAAAGTAAAAGAAAAGAAGAAGATGAAGAAGAAGAAGAAAAAGAAGAAGAAGAAGAAGTAGTTGTAGTAGTAGTAGAAGAAGAAGAAAAGGATAAGAAGAAGGAGAACAAGAAAAAGAAGATGAAGAACAAGAAGAAGAAAAAGAAGAAAAAGAAGTTGAAGAAGAAGAAGAAAAAGAAAAAGAAGTTGAAGAAGAAGATGAAAAACAAGAAGTTGAAGAAGAAGTAGAAGAACAAGAAAAAGATGATTAACTAGAAGAAGAAGAAGAAGAAGTAGAAGAATCAGAGATGTAAAAGGAAGAAGAAGAAGAAGAAGAAGATGAATATGATGATGACGATGATCAAGAAGAAAAAGAAGAAGTAGAATTAGAAGAAGAACAAGAAGAAAAAGAAGTTGTAGATGAAAAAATAGGTAAAGAAGATGAAGAGGAAGAAGTAGTAGAGGAACAAGAACGAGAAGAAGAAGAAGAAGAAGAAAATAAAAAGAAGAAGAAGAATAAGAAGAAGAAAAAGAAGAAGGAAAAGAGGAAGAGGAAGAAGAAGATGAATAAGAAGAAGAAGAAGAAGCAGTAGAACTAGAAGAGCGAGAAGAAGAAGAAGAAGAAAAAGAAGAAGAAGTACAAGTAGTTGTAATTGAAGAAGAAGAAGAAGAGGAAGAAGAAGAAGAAAAAGAAGAAGAAGAAGAAGGAGAAGGAAAACAAGTAGAAGAGAAGGAAGAAGAAGAGAAGAAGTAGAAGTTGAAGAAGAAGACGGAGAGAAGAAAAAGACGAAGAAGAAGTAAATGAAGAAGAAGAAGAAGAAGAAGAAAACGAAATACAAAAGAAGAAGAAGAAGAAGAAGAAGAAGAAGTAGAAGTAGAAGAAGTAAAAGGAGAAGAAGACGAAGAATAAGAAAAGGAAGAAGTAGAAGAACAACAAGAAGAAAAAGAAGAAGAAAAAAAAGCTAAAGAAGAAGAAGAAGATGAATAAGAAGAAGAAGAAGTAGTTGAACTAGAAGTGCAAGAAGAAGAAGAAGAAGAAAAAGAAGAAGAAGTACAAGTAGTTGTAATTGAAGAAGAAGAAGAAGAAGAGGAAAAAGAAGAAGAAAAAGAAGAAGAAGAAGAAGGAGAAGGAAAACAAGTAGAAGAGAAGGAAGAAGAAGAGAAGAAGTAGAAGTTGAAGAATAAGATGGAGAGAAGAAAAAGAAGAAGAAGAAGTAAATGAAGAAGAAGAAGAAGAAGAAGAAGAAGAAGAAAACGAAATACAATAAAAGAAGAAGAAGAAGAAGAAGAAGTAGAAGTAGAAGAAGTAAAAGAAGGAGAAGAAGACGAAGAATAAGAAAAAGAAGAAGTAGAAGAAGAACAAGAAGAAAAAGAAGAAGAAAAAAAAGCTAAAGAAGAAGAAGAAGAAGAAGTTGTAGTTGATGAAGATGAAGAAGATGATGATGTTGATGAAGAAGAACAAGAAGATGGAGAAAATGGAGGAGAACAAGAAGAATTAGAAAAGGAACAAGAAGAATAAGAAGTAGTAGAAGAGAATGAAGAAGAAAAAGAACAACAAGAACAAGAAGAAGTAGGAGAAGCAGAAGAAGAAGAAGAAGCAGACAAAGAAGATGAGAAAAAAGGAGAAGTGGAACATGAAGAAGAAGTAGTAGTAGTAGTAGAAGAAATAGAACAAGAAGTAGTAGTAGAAGAAGAAGAAGAAATAGAAGTACAAGTAAAAGAAGAAGACGAAGAAATAGAAGTAGAAGAAGAAGAACAACAACTACAACAAGAAAAATAACAAGAAGTAGTAGTAGAAGAAGAAGAAGAAAAATAAGAAGTAGTAGAACAAGAAGAACAAGAAGAAGAAGATGAAGATGAAGAAGAAAAAGTAGTAGTAGTAGAAGAAGAAGAAACAGAAGAAGAAGAAGAAGAAGAAGAAGAAGAAGAAAAAGAAGAAGAAGAAGAAGTAGTATTTGTTATTGAAGAAGAAGAAAAAGAGGAAGAAGAACAAGAAAAGAAGAAGAAGAAGAAGGAGAAGGAGAACAAGAAGAAGAGAAAGAAGAAGAAGAGAAGAAGTAGAAGTTGAAGAAGAAGAAGAAGAAGAAGAAGAAGAAAATGAAGAAGAAGAAGAAGAAGTTGAAATATAATAAAAAAAGAACAAGATGAAGGAGAAGAAGAAGAAGTAGAAGAAGAAGAAGGAAAAGAAGAAGAAGAAAAAGAATAAGAAGAAGTACAAGAAAAAGAAGAAAAAGAAGAAGAAGAAGTTGAACAAGAAGAAGAAGAAGAAGCTGAAGAAGAAGAAGAAGAAGAAGACAAAGAAGAAGAAGAAGAAGAAGAAGAAGATGGTGATGTTGATAAAGAATATTAAGAAGAAGAGAAAGGAGAAGTAGAAGAATTAGAAGACGAACAAGAAGAATAAGAAGTAGTAGAAGAAAAAGAACCAAAAAAGGAAGAAGTTGAAGGAGAAGGAGAAGGAGAAGAAGAAGGAGAAGAATAAGAAGAAGAAGAAGCAGACAAAGAATATGAAAAAAGGGGTAATGGAACATGGAGAAGAAAAAGTAGTAGTAGTAGTAGTACAACTAGTAGAACAAGAAGAAGTAGTAGAAGAAGAAGAAGAAATGGAAGTAGAAGTAAAAGAAGAAGATGAAGAAAAAGAAGTAGAAGAAGAAGAACAACAATAACAACAACAAGAAAAAAAAAGTAGTAGTAGAAGAAGAAGAAGAAAAAGTAGTAATAGAAGAAGAAGAACATGAAGAAGAAGAACAAGAAGAAGAAGAAGAAGAAGAAAAAAGGAAGTAGAACAATAAGAATAAGAAGTAGAAGAAATAGATGAAGAAAAAGAAGAAGTAAAAGGAGAAGAATGAGAAGAAGTACAAGAAGAAGTAGAAGAAGTACAAGAAGATGAAGAAGAAGAAGAAGAAGAAGAGGTAGAAGAAGAAGTAGTAGATGAAGAAGAAGACGAAGAAGAAGAAGATAAAGGAGAATAAGAAGATGAAGAAGAAGAAGATTAAGAAGTAAAAGAAGAAGAAGAAGAAGCAGAAGAAGGAAAGAAGAAGAAGAATAAGAAGAAGAGGAGGAAGAGGAGTAGGAAGAAGAGGAAGAAGAAGAAGAAGAAGAAGAAGTAGAAGAAGAGGAAGAAGAAGAAGAATAAGAAGCAGAAGAAGGAGAAGAAGAAGATGAAGAAGAAGAGAAGAAGAAGAAGAGTAGAAGAAGACAAAGAAGAAGAAGAAGAAGAAGAAGAACAAGAATAAGAAGAAGAAGAAGAAGGACAAGAAGAAGAAGAAGATGAAGAAGAAGTAGAAGTAGTAGAAGAACAAGATGAAAAAGAAGAAGAAGAAGAAGAAGAAGAAGTGGATGAAGATGAAGAAGAAGAAGAAGTAGAACTAGCAAAAGAAGACGAAGAAGAAGATGATGAAGAAGAAGAAAAGGAAGAAGAAAAAGAAGAAGAAGAAATGAAGAAGAAGAAGAAGAAGAAGACAAAGGAGAAGTGGAAGAATTAGAAGAAGGAGAAGTAGAATTAGTAGAAGTAGAAGAAGACAAAGTCGAAGATGAAGAAGAAGAAGACGAAGAAAAAGAAGTAAAACAAGAAGATGAATAGGAAATAGAGGAAAAAGAAGAAGAAGAAGAGCAAGAAAAAGAAAGAGAAGAAATAGAAGAAGAAGAAGACAAAAAGGAAGAAGAAGAAGAAGAAGAAGAAGTTGAAGAACAAGAAAAAGTAGGAGAAGAAGAAGAAGTGGAAGAAGAAGAAGGAGAAGAAGTACAAGAAGAAAAAGAAGAAGATGGAGAAGAAGTACAAGAACAAGAAGAAGAAGAAAAAGAAGAAGAAGAAGGAGAAGTTGAAGAACTAGAAGGAGAAGTAAAAGAAGAAGAAAAAGAAGAAGAAGAAAAGAAGTAGAAGAAGAAGAAGAAGAAGAAGTAAGATATGTAGAAGATGAAGAAGAAGAAAGAGAAGAAGAAGAAGAAGAAGTAGTAGAAGAAGAAGAAGTAATAGAAAAAGAAGAAGAAGAAGATGATGATGAAGAATTAGAAGAAAAGAAGGAAGAAGAAGAAGAAGAAGAAGTAAAAGAAAAAGATGTAAAAGAAGAAGAAGAAGAACCTGAAGAAGAAGAAGAAGAAGAAAAAGAAGTAGAACAAGAGGAGGAAGAAGAAGAAGAAGAAGAAGAAGAAGAAGTAGGAGGAGAAGAAGAAGAATAATAATATTAAGAATCAGAGGAAGAAGAAGAAGAAGAAGTAGAAGAAGAAGAAAAAGAAGAAGTAGAAAATGAAGAAGTAGATGGAGAAGAATAATAACAAGAAGAAGATGAAGAAGAAATAGTAGTACTAGAATAAGAGGAAGAAGAAGAACAAAAAGAAGTAGTAGTGGAATAAGAAGAAGAACAATAAAAAAAATAGATGAAGTAGAAGTAGTAGAAGAAGAAGAACAACAAGAGGAAGAAGAAGTAGATGAAGAAGAAGGAGAAGAAGTATAAGAAGAAGAAGAAGTGGTTGAAGAAGAAGAAGAAGAAGAAGAAGTAGTAGTTGTAGTAGTAGAAGAAGAAGAAGATGAAGAAGAAGAAGAAGAGAAGAAGTAGAAGAAGAAGAAGATGTGAAAGAAGAAGAAGAAGAAGAAGAATAAAAAGGAGGAGAAGAAAACGAAGACTAAGAAGAAGAAGAAGAATAAAAAGAAGAAGGAAAAGGAGAAGAATAAGAAGAGGACGAAGACAAAGAAGAAGATGATGAAGAAGATGTTGTAGTAGTAGTAGTAGCAATAGAAGAAGAAGAAGAAGAACAAGTAGTAGTAGTAGTAGAAGAAGAAGAAGAAGAAGAAGAAGAAGAAAATGTAGAAGAAGAAGAAGAAGAGGTAGAAGAAGAAAAAGAAGGAGATGGAGAAGGAGAACAACAGGAAAAGGAAGATGAAGAAAAAAATAAGAAAAAAAAGAAGAAGAAGAAGTAGAAGAAGAAGTGGCAGAAGAGGAATAGGAAGAAGAACAAGAAGAAGAAGAAGAGGCAGTTGTAGTAGTAGTAGTAGTAGAAGAAGAATAAGAAGAAGGAAAAGAAGAAGGAGAATTAAAAGAAGGAGAAGATGAAGAAGAAGAAGAAGAAGAAGAAGAAGTAGTAGTAGTAGTAGTAGTAGTAGTAGAAGAAGAAGAAGAAGAAGAAGAAGAAGAAGAAGTGTAAGAAGAGAAAGACGAAGAAGAAGAAGAAGAAGAAGAAGTAGAAGAAGAAGAAGAAGGAGGAGGAGGAGGAGGAGAAGAAGAAGAAGAAGAAGGAGGAGAAGAAGAAGAAGGAGGAGGAGAAGAAGAAGAAGAAGAAGAAGAAGAAGAAGAAGAAGAAAAAGAGAAGAAGAAGAAGAAGAAGAAGAAGAAGAAGAATAAGAAAAAGAAGAAGTAGAAGAAGAATAAGAAGAAAAAGAAGAAGAAGAAAAAGTTGAAGAAGAACAAGATGAAGTTGAAGTTGAAGAAGAAGAAGATGATGATGTTGATGAAGAAGAACAAGAAGAAAAAGAAGAAAAAAAAGTTGAAGAAGAAGAAGAAGAAGTTGAAGTTGAAGAAGAAGAAGAAGATGATGATGTTGATGAAGAAGAACAAGAAGAAGGAGAAAATGGAGGAGAACAAGAAGAATAAGAAAAGGAACAAGAAGAATAAGAAGTAGTAGAAGAGAATGAAGAAGAAAAAGAACAACAAGAACAAGAAGAAGAAGGAGAAGCAGAAGAAGAAGAAGAAGAAGTCGACAAAGAAGATGCCAAAAAAGGAGAACTGGAACATGAAGAAGAAGAAGAAGTAGTAGTAGTAGAACAAATAGAACAAGAATTAGTAGTAGAAGAAGAAGAAGAAATGGAAGTAGAAGTAAAAGAAGAAGATGAAGAAATATAAGTAGAAGAAGTAGAACAACAACAACAACAAGAAAAATAATAAGTAGTAGTAGAAGAAGAAGAAGAAAAATAAGTAGTAGAAGAAGAAGAAATAGAAGAAGAAGATGAAGACAAAGAAGAAAAAGAGAAGTAGAAAAAGAAGAATAAGAAGTATAAGAAATAAATGAAGTAGAAGAAGAAGTAGAAGGAGAAGAAGTACAAGAAGAAGTAGAAGAAGAAGAAGAAGAAGAAGAAGAAAAAGAAGAAGATAGAGGAAAATAAGAACATGCTGAAGAAGAAGAAGTAGAAGCAAAAGAAGAAGAAGAAGTAGAAAAACGAAAGAAGAAGAAGAAGAAGAGGAAGAGGAAGAGGAAGAAGAGAAAGGAGATGAAGAAGAAGTAGAAGAAGAAGAAGAAGAAGAAGAAGAAGAAGAAG
>JAIUJO010002696.1:0-2500 GCA_023846275.1 Vanilla planifolia | reverse complement strand
GAAAAGAAGAAAAAAAGAAGAGAAAGAAGAAGAAGATGAAATATAATTTAAGTAGAACAAGAAGAAGGAGAAGATGATGAAAAAGAAGAAGAAGAAGAAGAAGAAGAAAAAGAACAAGAACAAGAAGAAAGAGAAGAAAAAGAAGAACAAGAACAAAAACAAGATAAAGAAGGAGAAGAAAAAGAAGCTGCAGAAGAAGAAGAAGAAAAAGAAGAAGATGAAGAAGAAGAAGTCGTAGTAGTAAAAGAAGAAGAAGAAGAAGAAGGAGAAGAAGAAGAAAAACGAAGAAGAAGAAGAAGAATTAGAAAAAGAAGAAGAAGAAAGTAGTAGTAGTAAAAGAAGAAGAAGAAGAAGAAGAAGAAGGAGAAGAAGAAGAAGAAGAAGAAGAAGAAGGAGAAGAAGAAGAAGAACAAGAAGAAGGGGAAGAGGAAGAAGAAGAAGGAGAAGCTGATGATGATGAAGAAGAAGAAGAGAGGAGGAGGAGGGGAAGAAGAAGAAGAAGAAGAACTAGTAGTAGAAGATGTAGAAAAGAAGAAGAAGAAGAAGAAGTAGTGGGTAGAAGAAGAAGAAGAAGGAGTATTAGAAGAAGAAGAAGAAGAAGGAGAAGAAGAATAATAATAATACGAAGAAGAAGTAGAAGAAGCAGGAGAAGAAGATGAAGAGGTAGACGAAGAAGAAGGGACGAAGAAGAAGATGAAGAGGAAGAAGAAGAAGTTGAAGAAGAATAAGAAGAATATGAAGAAGAATAAGGAGGAGAAGAAGTCGAAGAAGGAGAACATAAAGATGAAGAAGAAGAAGAAGATGGAAAAGCTAAAGAAGAAGAAGAAGTACAAGAAGAAGAAGATCATGATGATGAACAAGAAGAAGAAGAAGATGATGGAGGAGAAGAAGAAGAAGAGAAAGTAGTAGAAGAGGGAGAGCTTGAAGAAGAAGAAAAAGAATGTGAACAAGAAAAAGAATAAGTAGAAGAAGAAGAAGAAGAAGAAGAAGAACAGGAACAGGAAGGAGAAGAAGAAGAAGAAGCAAAAGAAGATGAAGAACAAAAAGAACAAGAAAAAGAAGAAGAAGAAAAAGAACTTGAAAAAGAAGAAGACGAAGAAGAAGAAGTGAACAAGCAAAAATATTAAAAGAAGAAGAAGAAGAAGAAGAAGAAGAAGAAGATAAGATTATGATAATCATGAAGAAGAAGAAGAAGAAGAATTAGAAGAAGAAGAGGAAAAAGAAGAAGTAGTAGATGAAAAAATGTCGAAGAAGAAGAAGGAAAAAAGAAGTAGAAGAAGAAGGAGAAGAAGAAGACGACGAAGTAGAAGAAGAAGAAGAAGAAGAAAAGAAGAAGAAGAAGAAGAACAAGAAGAAGCAATAATAGTAATAGTAGTAGAAGAAAAGAAGAAGAAGAAGAAGTAACAGTAGTAGTTGAAGAAGAAGATGAAGTAGAAGAAGAAGAAGAAGAGGAAGAAGAAGAAGAAAAAGAAAAAGAAGAAGGAGATGGAGAACAAGGAGAAAAGAAGAAGAAGAAAAAGAAAAAGAAGAGGAAGAAGAAGAAGAAGATGGAGAAGAAGCAGAAGAAAAGGAAGAAGAAGAACAAGTAGTAGTAGTAATAGTACAAGAAGAAGAAGAAGAAGATGAAGAAGAAGAAGTAGTTAGTAGTAGTAATAGTAGTAAAAGAAGAAGTAGAAGAACAAGAGGAAGTCAAAGAAGAAGAAGAGGAGGAGGAAGAAGAAAAGAAAGAAGTAAAAGAACAAGAAGTAATAGAAGATGAAGAAGTTGAAGATGAAGAAGAAGAAGGAGAAGAAAAGGATGAGAAGAAGAAGATGAAGAAGAGGAAGAAGAAGAAGATGAGGAAGGAGAAGCAAAAGAAGACAAAGAAAAAGGAGAAGAAAAGAAGAGGAAGTAGTAGTGGTAAAAGAAGAAGAATAAGAAGAAGAAAGAGTAGAAGAAGTAGAAGAAGAAGAAGAAAAGAAGTGGAAGAAGAAGAAGAATAAGGAGAAGAAAAAGAAGTTGAAAAAGATGAAGAAAAAGAAAAAGAACAAGGAAAAGATGAAAAAGAAGAAGAGAATGAAGAAGAAGAAGAAATATAATTGAAGAAGAACAAGAAGAAGGAGAGGAAGATATAAAAGAAGAAGAAGAAGAAGTAGAAGAAGAAGAAGAAAGAAGAGAAGAAGAAGAAGAAGAAGAAGAAGAAGAAGAAGAAGAAGAAGAAGAAGAAGAAGAAGAACAAGATAAAGAAGGAGAAGAAAAGATGTTGAAGAAGAAGAAGAAGAAAAAGTAGTTGAAGAAGAAAAAGAAGAAGACGAAGAAGAAGAAGACGTAGGAGTAGCGAAAGAAGAAGAAGAAGAAGAAGAAAAAGAAAAAAATGAAGAAGAAGAAGAAGAATTAGAAGAAGAGAAGAAGAAGAAGGAAGAAGTAGAGAGAAGAAGAAGAAGAGAAGAAGATGAAGAGAAGAAGAAGACAAGAAGAAGAAGAAGAGAGATGAAGAAGATGAAGAAGAAGAAGTAGAAGT
>JAIUJO010001182.1:160000-172080 GCA_023846275.1 Vanilla planifolia | reverse complement strand
CTTTCCCTTGTTCCTTTTCTTCTTCTTCTTCTTCTTCTTCTTCTTCTTCTTCCTTCACTTCTTCTTCATCTTTTTCTACTTCAACTTCTTCTTCTACTACTTGTTGTTATTCTCCTTCTTCTTCTAATTGTTCATTTTCTTCTTCTTCTTCTTCTTTTCTTCTTCTTCTTCTTCTCCTTCTCCTTCTTTGTTTTCTTCTACTTCTTCTCCTCCATCTTCTTCTCCTCCTCTTTCTCCTTCTACTTCTTCTTCTCCTTCTGCTTCTTCTTTTCTTCTTTGTTTTCATCTTTTTCTTCTTCTCCTCTTCTTCCTCTTCTACTTCTTCTTATTCATCATCTTCTTCTTCTTCTTCTTCTTCCTCCTCCTCCTCTTTGTCTTTCGCTTCTTCCACTTCTTCTTCTCCTCCTTCTTCTACTTCATATTTTTCTTCTTCTTATTCTTCTTCTTCATCATCATCATCATCATCTTCTTCTTGTTCTTCTTCCTCTTCCTCTTTCTTTCACTTCCTCTTCTCTTATATCCTCTTCTTCTTCTATTTCTTCTTCTTCTTCTTCTTCCTTTTATTAACTTTCTCTTTTACTTTCTTCTTCTCTTCTTCTTCATCTTCTTCCACTTCTTCTTCTTCTTCTTTTTCATCTTCTTCTTCTTCTTCTTCTTCCCCTTCTTTGTCTTCCCCTTCTTGCACTTCTTCTACTTCTCCTTCCTCTCCTTCTTGTTTTTCTTCATCATCACCATCATCATCATCTTCTTCTTCTTTCTTCTTCTCCTACTTCTTTTTCTTCCTCTTCTTTTGATCCTTCTTCTTCTTCTTCTTCTTCTTCTTCTTCTATTTCTACTTTTTCTTCATCCTTTTCCACTTCATCTTTTCTTCTTGTTCGTCTTCTTCCTTATTATCGACTTCCACTTCTTCGTCTTCCTCTCTTTCTTCTTCATCTTTTTTTTCTCCTTCTTCTTCTTCTTCATGTTCTACATCTTGTTCCTCGTCTTGTTCTTCCCCTTCTTCTTTGTCTCCTTCTTCTTCTTCTTCTCTATTTTCTTCTACTTCTTCTTCTTCTTCATCTTCCCCTTCTTCTTCTCTTCTTCTAGTTTTACTTCTTCTCCATCTTCTCTTCTTCACCTTCTTCTCCTTCTCCTTCTTTTTCTTCTTCTTCTCATCTTTTTTTATTCTTCTTCTTCTTCTTCTTCTTCTTCTTCTTCTTTTTCTTCCTCCTCCTCTACTTCTTCTTTTTCTGTGTCTTCTTCCTCTCCTTCTTCTTCTTATTCTTCTTGTTCCTCTTCTTCTTCTTCTTCTTCTTCATCTTCTTCTTCTTGTTTTTCTTCTTCTTCCCTTTTTGTTCTTCTTCTTCTCCTTCTTCTTCTTCTTCTTCTTCTTTTTCATTTTCTTCATCTTCCTCTTCTTCCTCTTCTTCCACTTCTTATTCTTCATTTCCTTCTACTTTAAAGCCTTCTTCTTTTTCCACTTCTTCTAATTCTTCATATTCTTGTTCTACTTGTTCTTCCTTTTGTTCTTCTTCTTCTTCAACTTCTTCTTCTTCTTCTTCTTCTTATTCTTCTTCTTTGTCTTCTTCTTCTTCTTCTTCTTCTTCTTCTTCTTCTTCTCTTCTCTTCTCTTCTTCTTCTTATCCTTCTTCTTCTTCATCTTCTCCTCCTCCTACTTCTCGCCCTTCTCGATCTCTTTCTTCTTCTTCTTCTTCTTCTTTCTCTTCATATTCTTTTCTTCTTCTTCCTCTTGTATTTCTTCTTCTTCCTATTCTTCTTCTTCATATTCTTCCTCTTCGTCTTGTTCTTTCTAATCTACTTCTTCTTCTTCTTCTTTTATTCTTCTTCTTCCTCTACTTGATCATCTTCCTCTTCTTCCACTCCTTTTACTTCCTCTTCTTCATCTTCCACTTCTTCTTCGTCGTCTTCTTGTTCTTCTTCTTCCACTTCTTCTTCTTCTTCCTCGTCTCTTGCACTTCCTTCATCTTCTTCTTCTTCTTTTCTACTTCTTCTTCTTCTTCTCCATCTTCCTCTTTTTCTTCTGCTTAATCTTCTTCCTCATCTTGTTCTTCTTCTTCTTCCTAGTCTTCTTCCTCATCTTCTCTTCCTTCTTCTTCTTCTTCTTCTTCTTCTTCTTCTTCTCCTTCCTCTTCTTTTTTTCTTCTTCTTCTTCTATTTTGCCTTCTTGTTGTTCTTCATCTTTTGCTTCTTCTTCTCTCTTCTTCTTCTTCTTCCACTTCTTCTTTTTATTCTTCTCTCTTCTTCTTCTTCTTCTTGTACTACTTCTACTCCTTTTCCCTCTTCTTTACTTATTCTTCTTCTTCTTCTTCTTCTTCTTCTTCCTCTTGATCTTCTTCCTTTCCTCTTCTTCCTATTCTGCTTTTCCTTCTTCTTCTTCTTCTTCTCTCTTCTTTTCTTTTACTTCTTCTGCTTCTTCTTGTTGTTCTTCTTCTTCTTCACCTTCTTCTTATTCTACTTCTTCATTTTCTTCTTGTTCTTCTTCATTGCCTTCTTCTTTATCTTCTTCGTCTTCTTCTTCTTCTTCTTCTTCTTATTCTTCCTCTCTTTTTTTATCCTCCTTCTTCTTCTTCTTTTACTTCTACATTTCTTCCTCTTCCCCTTCCTCTTCTTCTTATTCTTCTCTTTTTTTTCTTCTTTTTTTCATCTTCTTCATCTTCTCTTTTATTTTCACCTTCTTCTTCACCGTCTTCTTCTTCTTCTCCTTGTTCACCTTCTTCTCCTACTTTTTCTTCTTCTCCTTCTTCTACTTTTGCTTTTTCTTCTTCTTCTCCTTCTTTTACTTCTCCATCTCCATCTTCTTCTTCTTCTTCTTTTTCTCCTTGTTCTTTTTCTTCTTCTTCTTCTTCTTCTTATTCAACTAGTTCTTCTCTATCTTCTTCTTCTCCTTCTTCTTTTACTACCTCTGCCTATTCTTCCTCTTCTACTTCTTCATCTTTTTCTTCTTCTTCAACATCTTCGTATTCTTTTTCTTCTTCTTCTTCTTCTTCTGCTGCATCAAATTCCTCTTCTTCTTCTTCCACTTCTTCTCCTTCCTCTTCATCTTCTTCTTCTTCTTCTTCTTCTTCTTCTACTTCGTCTTCTTCTTGTTGTTTTTCTTCTTTTTCCATTTCTTCTTTTTTATCTTTTTCTGTTTCTTGTTTTCTTCTTCCTTTACTACATCTTCTTCTTCTTGTTATTCTTCATCTCTTCATATTCTTCTTCTTCTTCTTTCGTTCTTCGTCTTCCTTTTCTTCCACATCCTCTTCTTCTTCTTCTCCTCTTTTGATCTTATTCTTCTTCTTCTTCTTCTTCTTCTTCTCTTTCTTCTTCTTTTGTTCTCCATCTTCTGCTTCTTCTTTTTCTTCTTTTTCTTCTTTCTCTTCTTCTTTTTCTTCTTCTTCTTCTTCTTCTGCTTCTTCTTCTTCTTCCTCTACCACTCCTTCTTCTATTTCTTTTTCTCCTTCTTCTTCTTCTTGTTCTTCTTCTTCTTCCTCCTCTTATGTTCTCCTTTTCCGCTTCTTCCTTTTCTAATAGTTCTTCTTCTTCATCTTCTTCTTTTTCTTGTTCTTCTTCATCATCTTCTTTTTCTTTTTCTTCTTCTTCTTCTTCTTCAGTTCTACTTCTTGTACATCGTCTTATTCTTCCTCCTCTTCTTCTTTTTTTATTTCTTCTTCCTTTTGTTCTTCATCTTCTACATCTTTATCTACTTCTTCTTCTTTTTCTTCCTCTTCTTCTTATTCAACAACATCTTCTTCTTCTCCATCTTCTCTACTACTTCTTCTTTTTCCTCTTCTTCTTCTTCATATCCTTCTTCTTCTTCTTCCTCTCCTCCTCTACAGCATCTCGCCCTTCTCCTTCTCCTTCTTCTTCTTCTTGTCTTTCTTCTCGTCTTCTTCTTCTTCCTCTTATTCTTCCTCTTCATCTTCCTCTACTTCCTCTTCTTCTTTTCTTCTTCTAATTCCTCTCTTCATCTTCCTCTTTACAACTTCTTCTTCTTAATATTATTATTCATCTTCTTATCCTTCTTCTTCTTCTTCTTGTCCTCCATCTCCTTCTGCCCTTCCTTTTCTCCAACTTCATCTTCCCTTTTTTTCTTTTTCTACTTCTTATTCTTCTTCTTCTTCTTCTTGTCTTCCTTCTTCTTCCTTTACTTCTTCTTCTTATTCCTCTTCTTCTTTTTCTTCTTCCTCATCTACTCCTTATTCTTCTTCTTCTTTTTCTTATTCTTTTTCCTCTCTTCATTGTCTTCCTCTTCTTCCACTCCTATTTCTTCCTTTTCTTTGCCTTTCCCTTCTTCTTTTTCTGCTTCTTCTTCTTCCTCTTCTTCCTCCTCTTCCTCGTCTTCTTCTACTTCTTCTTCTTCTTCTTCTTCTCCTTCTTCTTCTTCTTCTTCTTCTTCTTCTTCTTCTTCTTCTATTTCTTCTTCTTTTTGTTCATCCTCTTCTAGTTCTTCTTCTTCTGCTTCCTCTTCTTCTTTTTCTTCTTATTCTTTTTCTTCTTCTTCTTCTACTACTTGTTCTTCTTCTTCTCCACCTCCACCTCCTTTTTTTTCTTCTTCTTCTTTTCCTTCTTCTTCTCCTTCTTCTTTCTCTATTTCTTCTACTTCTTCTTCTACGTCTTCTTCTTCTTCTTCTTCTTCTTCTTCTCCTCCTCCTCCTCCTCCTCCTCCTCCTCCTTCTTCTTATTCTTCTCCTCCTCTACCTTCATCTACTCCTTCTCCTTCAAGTTTCTCTTCTCCTTCTTCTTCTTCTTCTTCTTCTTCTTCTTCTTCTTCTTCTTCTATATGTTTTTTTCTTGTTGTTGTTGACTTTTTGCTTCTTCTTCTTTTTCTTCTTCTTCTTCTTCTTCTTCTTCTTCTACTTTTTCTTCTTCTTCATCTTCTTATTGATCTATACTTCATCATATGTCATTACTAAGTATTCTTCCCTTTCTTTTTCCCCTTAATGTTATTATTATTATTATTATTATATATTATTAGAGAGATTAAGAATTATGGATTAAAAATTGAGGAATAATGATAAGACTTAAGGTTTAGGTATTAGGCATCATGGGTTAGGGATTAGGGTATAAAAAGAAGAAAAAGAAGAAGAGGAAGAAGTAAAAGAAGAAGAAGAAGTGGAAGAAGAAAATAAACACTAAGAGGAGGAAGAAGAAGAAGGATAAGAGGAAGAAGAAGAAGAAGAAGAAAAAGAAAAAGAAGAAGAAGAAGAAGAAGAAGCTGAAGAAGAAGAAGAAGTGGAAGAAAAAAGGAAGAGAAGAACAAGAAGGAGGAGGAGGAGGAGAAGAAGGAAAAAAAGAAGAACAAGAAGAAGAAAAAGAAAAAGAAGAAGAAGAAGAAGAGAACGAAGGGGAAGAAGAAGAAGAGAAGAAGATGGAGAAGAGTAAGAAGATTAAGAAGGACAAGAAGGTGAAGAAGAAGTAATAGTAGTAATAGTAGAAGAAGAAGAATATGAAGAGGAAAAAGAAAAAGAGGAAGAAGAAGAAGAGGAAGATGATGAGAAGAAGAAGAAGAAATAGAAGAAGAGAAGAAGAAATTATGAAGAAGAAGAAGAAGATGAACTAGAAGAAAAAAGTGGAGGAGAACAAAGAAAAAGATAGAGAAGAAGAAGAAGAAGATGTAAAAGAAAAAGAAGCAGAAGAAGCAGAAAAAGAAGAAGAAGAAGAAGAAGAAGAAGTAGAGGAAAAAGGGGTAGGGGAAGAAGAAGATGAAAAAGAGGATGAAGAAGAAGAAGAAGAAGAAGAAGTTGAAAAGGTGGAAGACAAAGACGAAGAAGAATAGGAAGAGTAAGAAGTAAAAGAAGAGGAAGATGAAGAAGAGGAAGAACAAGAAGGAGAAGATGAGGTAGAAGAAGAGAAGAAGAGGAAGAAGAGGAAGAAGAGGAAGAGAAGAAGAAGAAGAAGAAGAGATAAGAAGTAAAAGAAGAAAAGCAAGAAGTGACTAATTAGGTATTAGGGCTTAGGGAGGGTGCGATTAGGGATTAGGTATTAGGGAAAAAGGATTAGTGATTAGAGATTTATAATTAAGGATTAGAGATTATGGATTAGAAATTAACGATTAGAGTTTAGACATACGGGATTAGGGTGTAAGGATAAGGGAATAAGAAATAGGCATAAAGATTAGGGATTACAAATTAATGATTAAGTATTAGGGATTTGGAATGGATTGATGATAAGGGAAGAAGAAGAGGAAGAAGAAGTAGTAGAAGAAGAGGATTATGATGATGAAGAAGAAAAAGAAGAAGAATGAGATCAAGATAAGAATAAGAATAGAAAAAGAAGAAAAAATTAAGTCAAAGTGGATGAAGAAGAAGAAGAAGAAATAAAGAGAAACAACCAGAAGAAGAAGATCAAGGAGAAGAAGAAAAATAAGAAGTAGAAGAGGAAAAACTAATGGAAAAAGTCGTATAGAAGAAGAAGAGGAGAAGAAGAGAAGAAGAAGAAGAAGAAGAAGAGAAAGAATTGGAAGATGAAGAGGTAGAAGGAGAAGTGGAAGAAGAATAAAAAGAATTGGATTAAGAAGAAGAAGAAGAAGAAGAAAAAACAAGAAGAAGTCGAAGAAGTAGAAGTGGAAGAGGAAGAAGAAGAAGAAGTAAAGAGGAACAAGGACAAGAAGAAAGGAAGAAAAAGAAGAAGAAGAGGAAGAAGTTTTAGAAGAAGAAGAAGAAGAAGAAGAGGAGGAAGAAGAAGAAGGAGGAAGAAGAAGAGGAAGAAAAAGAAGAGTAGAGGAGGAAGAAAAGTGGAGGAGAAAGAAGAAGAAGAAGAAGTAGTAAAGAAGTAAAGAAGAGAAAAAGAAGAAGAAGATGAAAAAGGAAGAAAGAGAAGTGTTAGAAGAAGGAGGAGACGAAGGTTAAGAAGTAGTAGAGGAAGAAGAAGAAGGAAAGAAGAAGAAGAAGAGGATATAAAGAGGAAAAAGAAGAAGAAGAAAAAGAGAGTGGTAGATGAAGATGAAGAAGAAGAAAAACAAAAAGAGAAGACGAAAAACATGAAAGAGAAGACGAAGAAGAAGAAGAAGTGAAGAAATAGAAGAAGAAGAAGAAGAAGAAGGAGAAAAAAAGAAGATGAAGATGAAAAAGAAATAAAATAGGGAGAAAAGAAGAGGATAAGAAGTAGTAGGAGAAGAAGAAAGAAGAAGATGAAAGAAGCAAAAGAACTTGAAGAAGAAGAGAGAAGGGGAGAGAAGAAGAAGAAGAAGAAGAATAAAAATAACAAGAAGAAGAAAAAAAGGAAAAAGAAGAAGAGGAAGAAGAAGAAATGAGAAGTGGTAGAAGAAGAGCAAGAAAAGAGATGGAGAAAAGACAGAGAGAGGGAAGAAGAAGAAGTGGAAGGAGGAGAAGAAGAAAATGGACAAGAAAAAGAAGAAGAATAAGAAGAAGTGGAAGAAGAAGAAGGAGGAGAATAAAAAGAAAAAGAAGAAAAGGAAGAAGAAGAACAACAACAAAAAGAAGAAGAGGAAGTTGAGGGAGAAGTAGAAAAAGAAGAAGAAGAGAAAGAAGAGATGGATTAGGATTTTTCGATTAGGGGTAAGGGATTAGGGATTAAGGAGTCAGGAGGGAGGGATTAAGGATTAGGTGTGATAGATTAAGGAATAAAGTTCAGGAAACAAGGACTAGGGATTATAGATTAGCAATTAGGGGTAAGGGTTTAAGTATTAAGCATTAGGGATTAGGGAGTAAGGATTAAGAAGTAAGAAGAAGAACCAAAGGTAGATGAGGAAGAAAAGGTAGGAGAAGGAGAAGAAGATGAGGAGAAAGATGAAGAAGAGGAGGAGGAAGAAGAAGAAGTAGAAGAAGTTGACAAAGAAGAGGAAGAAGAAGAAGTGAAAGAAGAGGAAGAAGAAGAGCAAGGAGAAGTGGAAGAAGAAGTGGAAGAAGAAGGAGAAGAAGAGGAAGAAGAAGAAGAAGAAGAAGAAGACGAAGAAGAAGAAGAGGAAGATGAAGATGATGATGAAGAAGAAGTAGAAGGAGAAGGGGAGGAAGTAAAAGAAGAAGAAGAAGTAGAAGCAGAAGAAGAAGAAGAACAAGAAGAAGAAGAATAAGAATAAGAAGAAGAAGAGGAAGAAGGGGAAGAAGTAGAAGAAGAGGAAGAAGAAGAAGAAGAAGTAGAGTAGTAGTAGAAGAAGAAGAAGAAGGATAAGAAAAGGAGGAGGAGGAAGAAGAAGAAGAAGATGAAAAAGAAGAAGAAAAAAAAGATGAAGAATAGTAGGAATAAGAAGATGGAGAAGAAGGTGAGGAGGTAGAAGATGTTGAAGATGATGGTGAAGAAGAAGAAGAGGCGAAAGAAGAAGAAGAAGAAGAAGAAGATGATGAAGAAGAAAAAGAATAAGAACAAAAGATGAAGAAGAGGAAAAAGGGGAAGAAGAAAAAGAAATAGAAGAAGAATTAGAAGAAGAACATGAAGAAGGAAAAGAATAAGTAGTAGAAGAAATAGAAAGGGAAGTAGAAGAAGAAGTAGAAAGAGAAGAAGAAGATTAAGTCGAAGAAGAGGAAAAAGAATCGGAAGATGTAGAAGAAGAGGAAAAAGTAAAACTAGAAGGAGGAGAAGATGAAGAAGAAGAAGATGGATAAGAACAAGAAGAAGAGGAAGAAGAAGAAGAAGATGATGATGATGAAGAAGAAGAGGAAGATGATGATGATGATGAAGAAGAAGAGGAAGAAAAAAAAGTAGAAGAAGTAGAAGAAGAAGAATAGAAGGAAGAAGAAATAGAAGAAGAAGAAGAAGAGGAAGAACAAGACAAAGAACTAGAAGTAAAACATCAAGAAGAAGAAGAAGAAGACAAAAAAGAAGAAGAAGATGATGAAGAAGAGTAAGAAAAAGAAGAAGAAGAAGAACAATAAGGAGAAGAGGAAAGGGAAGAAGAGGAAGAGAAAGAAGAACAAGAGGATGAAAAAGAAGAAGAAGAAGAAGAAGAAGAAGAAGAAGAAGAAGAAGAAGAAGAAGAAAAGAAGTAGAAGAAGAAAAAGAAGAGGTAGAGGAAGGAGAAGAAGAAGAAGGAGAAGAGGAGGAGGAAGAAGAAGAAATAGAAGAAGGAGAATAAAAAGAGGAAGAAATAGAAGAAGAAGAAGAAGAAGAAGAATAAGAATAGGAAGAAGGAGAAGAAGAAGATGTGGAAGAAGAGGAAGATGAAGAAATGGAAGAAGTAAAAGAAGAAGAGTAGGAAGAAGAAGAATAAGAAGAAGAAGTAGAAAAGGAAGAAGAAAAAGTAGAAGAAATGGAAAAAGATGAAAAACAAGAAGAAGAATATGAAGAAGAAGATGAAGAAGAAGAAGAAGAAGATGGAAGGAGAAGATGGGAAGGAAGAAGAAGAAGAGGAAGTGTATGAAAAAAAAGAAGAAGAGGAGGAAGAAGAAGAAGAAGAAAAGAAAATGATGATGTTGAAGAAGAAGAAAAAGAAGACGAAGAAGAAGAAGAGGAATAAGATGAAGAGGAAGAAGAGGCAGAAGTAGGGGAAAAAAAGGAGAAGAAGAAGAAGTAGAGGAATACGAAGAAGAAAAAGAAGAAGAAGAAGAAGTAGAAGAAGAAGAAGAAGAAGGCAAAGAGGAAGAAGAAAAAGTAGAAGTAGAAGAAGAAGGAGGAGGAGGAGGACGATCAAAAAAGAGGAAGAAGAAGAAGAAGAAGAAGAAGATAAAGAAGAAAAAGAAGAAGAGGAAGGAGAAGAAGAAGAAGAAGAAGTAGAAGAAGAAGGAGAAGAAGAAGAAGAAGAAGAAACGGAAGAAGAAGAAAGAGAACAAGAAGAAGCAGAAGAGGAAGGAGTGGAAGAGGAAGAAGATCAAGAGGAAGAAGGTGAAGAAGAAGAAGAAGAAGAAAAAGAAGAAGAAGAATAAGAAAAAGAAGAGGAAGATGAAGAAGAAGTAGAAGTTGTAGAAGAAGAAGAATAAGAAGAAGAAGAATAAAAAGAAGAAGAGGAAGAAGAAGAAGAAGAAGAAGTAGAAGAAGAAGAACAACAAGAAGACGAAATAGAAGAAGAAGAAAAAGAAGAAGAAGAAGAGGTAGAAGAAGACGAGGAAGAAGAAGAAAAAGAAGATTAGGAAGAAGAAGAGGAGGAAGAAAACATAAGAAGAGGAAGGAGGAAAAGAAGAAGTAGATAAAGAAGTCGAAGAAGAAGAAGAGGAAGAAGAAGAACAGGAAGATAAAGAAGAAGAAGAGGAAGACGAAGAAGAGGAAGAAAAAGGAGTGGAAGAAGTGGAAGGCGATGAAGAGGAGGAAGAAGAAGAAGAGAAAGAAGAAGAAGAAGAGGAAGAATAAGAAGAAGAGGAGGAAGAGGAAGAAAGACAAGTGAAAGAAGAAGAAAAAGAAGAAGTAGAAGGAGGATGAGAAGATGAAGAAGAAGAAGGATAAGAAGTAGTAGAAGAAGGAAGAGAAGAATAAGAAGAAGAAGTTAATGAAGAAGAAGAAGAAGAGGAAGAACAAGTAGAACAAGAAGATGAAGAAGTAGAAGCAGAAAAAGAAGAAGGCTTCAAAGTAGAAGAACAAAAGAAGAATAAGAGTGGAAGAAGAGGAAGATGAAGAAAGAAAGAAGAAGAAGAAGAAGAAGAGGAAGAAGAATTAGAAGAGGAAGAAGAAGAACAAGAACAAGAAATGGAAGATGAAGAAAAACAAGAAGACGAAGAAGTAGAAGAAGAAGATGATGATGATGATGAAGTGGAAGAAGAAGAAGTGAAATAAGTAAAAGAAGAAGAAGAAGAAGAAAAGGAACAAGAAGAAGAGGAAGAAGAAGAAGGGATAGTGAAACAAGAAGAAAAGGAAGAAGATAGAGAAGAAGAAGAAGAATAGGAGGAGAAAGAAGAAGAAGAAGAAGAAAAAGAAGAGAAGAAGAAGAAGAAAAAGAAGATGGAGAAGAAGAAGAAAAAGAAGGAGAAGGAGAAGGAGAATAAAGAGAAGAAGGATAAGATGAAGAAGAAGCATAACTAGAAGAAGAAAGAGAAGAAGAAGGAGAAGATGAAGCAGAAGAAGAAGGAGAAGAAGAAGAAGGAGAAAGAGAAGGAGTAGAAGAAGAAGATGAAGAACATGACGAGGAACAAGAAGTAGAACATGAAGATGAAGAAGAAAACGAAGAAGAAGGAGAAGAAGATGTAGTAGAACGAGGAAGAAGAAGAAGTGGAAGTCGATAATAATGAAGATGACAAAGAAGAAGAAAAAGATGAAGTGGAAGTGGATGAAGAAAAAGTAGAAATTGAAGAAGAAGAAAAAAAAGAAGAAGGATCAAATGAAGAGGAAGAAAAAGAAGAAGAAAAAGAAGAAGAAGCACAAGAGGAGGAGGAAGAAGAAGAAGAAGATTTAAAAGAGGAAGAAGAAAAACAAGAAGAAGAAGAAGACTAAGAAGAAGAAGAAAAAGTAGAAGAAGAAAAAGTAGTAGAAGAAGAAGAAGAAATAAAATTGGAAGAAAGAGAAGAATAAGGAGGAGAAGGGGAAGGTGGAGAAGAACAAAAAGAAGAGGATGGGGAAGAAGAAGGAGAAGAAGAAGAAGAAAAAGATCATGAAGAAAAGAAGTTGTCACATAGTAATAATAATAATAATAATAATAATAATAATAAGAAGATGGAGATGAAGAAGAAGAAAAAGGAGAAGGAGAAGAAAAAGGAGAAGGAGAAGAAAAAGAAGTCGAAGGAGAAGATGAAGAAGGAGAAGAAGTAGAAGGAGGAGAAGAAGAAGAGGAAGACGAAGAAGAAGAAGAAAAAGAAGATGGAGAAAGAGAAGAAGAAGAAGAAGAAGAAGAAGAAGAAGAAGAAAAAGATGAAGCAAAAGATGAAGAAGAAGAAAAAGAAGGAAAAGAAGAAGTTGGAGAAGGAGAAGGAGAAGGAGTTGAAGTAGGTTAAGAAGAAGAAGAAGAAGAAGAAGAAGAAGAAGAAGAAGAAGTGGAAGAGGAAGAACAAGAAGAAGAGTAAAAAGAAGAATATGGTGATGATTATGATGATGATGATGATGTGCAAGAAGAAGATGAAGAGGAAGAAAAGGAAGAAGAAGAAGAGGAAAAAGAAGAAGAAGAAGAAGAAGAGGAAGAAGACGAAGTAGAAGAGGAGGTGGAAGTTGAAGAAGAAGAAGAAAAGGATCAAGAAGAAGAACAAGGAGGAGAAGAAGATGACGAAGAATAAGAATAAGAAGAA
>JAIUJO010001182.1:127500-152500 GCA_023846275.1 Vanilla planifolia | reverse complement strand
TGTTGCCCCTCTAGTTGGGAAGGTAAGGTCATTTATAGACCTATTCCTTAGCAAAGAAGAAATCTCTTATTGATGTCTACCGACAATAGTAGATGGGTAGGAATAAAGCACCTCCTTTTTTGTAGTGCATCATTATGATGGCACAATATGAGCTGGAAAAATCTTTGAGCTATAACTTTGCCTGCTGTTGGGTCCACTGGGTCCACCATGCTTTTTAATTAGTAAGTGCAAGGGCTTCTACTGTGTCCTCATTTAATTCATTATCAGTATTATGCCCTTTTGTTTCTGGGTCAAAAATTCATCTTTGGCCGATTGTCCGATTTTTCCTAATTTTAACTTTTTTAGGAAAATCTTCATTTTTCTTTCATTTTGGGAAAGTTCTTCGGTTTCTAAGGCTAATGTATCCAAGAAACAAATAGTTTTTCCACAGAATACTTGTTTAGCCAAATATTTAATCCCAAAATTTAATTTATGGAAAAAACCTTGAGTCGCAAACCATCTAGCCTCTTCTTCATTAAAGCTGTTGGCCATGAATTCGTCAAGTTAGGGGGTTATGTTTCTCAGACTAACATCCAAAGTTGTACTGTTGAGTAAAGGTTTATGTATTATCTTTCCTCCTAAATGGACCAAATTTTAAAAGCAAAAGTAGTACTGAACTTGTTGGCATACTTTTGAAAGCTATTTTTGCAGACATCTGGGATTAATCCTGTATAATCTTCAGGATGGTTGGTATTAACGTAAACTACATGATCAATTCCCTTGTGTAGATGGGTTTGATAGCGAGGTATCTCGTTGAAGCAAGCAATAATCCTTGGTCTTTTGACTGAAGAATCATAACAAACTTCTTTGTTGAGAAATTGTTGCTTGATATTGGTCTCTTCGAGTTGTTTAAAAAACAATAGTAATTTTTCTTCGTTCAGGATTTGTTGCTGGTATAATTGAAGCATATCTTGCACTATAATCTCTACTTCAGGTTTTCTTGTCTGTTCATTTCTAATGTTGAATTGGATGAGTAGACCAAGGAAGTCTTTGATGCAAATTTGTAGAAGATCTAAAGTTTGGATTTTCTCAAAAATATCTAAGAGAGCTTCAATTTGACTAAGTTGTTCTTCTAGATTCTGTATGGCCTTTGATTGTGTTGTAAAAAATCTAGAGAGCAAATTTTCCAAAGATTTTTTATAGCTTTCTTCTCAAGCTTGTTGTGTTGATTGCTGTTGTTTAAGAAGAAGATAACTTTTTTCAATTTGAGTTAGCTAGTAATGATTAAAAACACCAGTTTTTGTGGAAGTATCATTTAGTGTCATACAATGTTCCCATTGTATTCCTAGGATTTAAAGATTTCTATTATCTCATTTTCCCCATAAGGTATAGCCTCTTTTAATTTCTCTAAATCTTCATCAGAGATTTCAAATTATCCTCTTATACTGTCATGTAACTCTGTAGTATTTACTTCTTCAGAAGTGATTGTATTCATATTAATTCTGAATTCCCAATATTTTTCAAAATTTTTAGAATTTTTGCTTATATCTGTCTCAGATAAGATGATAGGAAAATCCTTATATTTGTTGATTACTAATAATCAAATCGCATCGCTGGGTCTGATTAAATAATCCTAATCTTCTAAATTGGTGTTTTCAATTAGAATAGTAGGTGCTTGATAAGACATGGTTATTATCCAAATATGTAATAAAGATATTTTTAAGTATGATATGGATGTTATGTATTATCCCATAATATTTATTCCCCTTCTTTTAAATCTTGTTTTTTAAATATACACACATATATTTTTGAGCGTTTGCAAAAAAATATAGAATTAAAGGGAGATGATGATTTAATATCCATTAGTTTCCTTAACAAGAAGAAAATAGATAAATTAAAAACCAATATCCAAAAATGAAATACCTACACTTAGGTATGATCCAACTAAAACTCACTGCTCTATTTCGAAGTGAAATAGATACACCCATATGATTGTTTGCAAGGATGAACGAATCATAAACAATCTCTTAAGTAACATTATTGGATGTGCTAAATCCAATCTTGCTAATAGATTATTCTAAATAAATATACATCCTGATTTTTTTATAAGTTGAGACAATCAAAATGTTGAAAAGACATATACATTATCAATTAGCTTAAAAGGTATGCAATTATTACTGGGATCTAAAATCCTAGGAAGACAATGGGAACATTGTATGGCTCTAAATGATACTTCCACATTTAGATATGTTACTCCTAATAATTTTGTAAAACTCTTTAATGTTGGCATTGAAAATACCATTCAGCCAAAAGTCATAGACATACGTCATCTAAAACTTGATAATGACATTAATCTTTTTGTAAAAACCTTAAAACCTAAGGTTCAAATACTTGTTGAATATTTTATTACCTCTGGTAAAACAATTTCAACAATTATCAAAAACACTATAAATCAAACATCTTCTACCCTAAATCTTCCTCGACATTATGAGGAAGTTGAATCTTTTGAATCAATGGAAGCTCGATCGAGCATTCATATTCCTATAAGAGATCCTATAGAAGGACGTGCTCTACTCCTCAAAAATAAAAAATCATTACCTCATCATAAATGGATTTTAAAAAAGGCCCAATTACATATTTATCATCTAATCACTGTACCTCTTTCTTATTTTGAGGATGTAACAATTCATGCCTTAGTATATGCAGGAGCTGAGGCTAGTTAACTCCAACAAGTTTTTATCCTTAAACAATTTTGGTAACCTTTGAAATCCAAAACCTCTCTTATAGATTTTATGGGTAGGCAGGTACCAATTACCCATAAGGTTGCTAATCTTTCTATCTCCATTATCGATATTTATAATACACATACATTTTATCAGTTTAGCTTTGCTTTTTTACCTCTTGACTTTAACACTGATTGGTTAATTGGTTTAGATAACCTCCGCCATTTTGCTCCTTTTAACACTCACTTTTTTACATTTGATGGACACTCTATTCCTCGTATCCCTCTCCATGCTCGTATTGCTCTTTATTTTACCCCTACAGCCCAACGTGGTGTAACTTCCAAAACCACCTCTTTAATTAATGCAAATACATTTACACATCCTATATATACCTACAATCTTCCAAATATCTCACCTTTTGAAGAAACTATGCATAAATTATTAGAACCTTATATTCTAATGATCCCTTAAAATGGTTCGATAAATCCCCTCGCTATTGTTTTATTGAACTTTTAGAACAATACTAGAATAACAATATACGAGTAAATAGTATAATGGTTTCTCCATTAGATAAACAATGATTTAACAGTGAGATACAGCAACTGTTAAATTTACAATTAATACAAAAGAGGCACAGCTCACATTCCTCTCTGGCTTTTATAGTGTGGAATCATGTAGAAATACAACGCGACAAAACCCGAATGATCATAAACTATTGCAAGTTAAGCTCTTACACAAATTTGATTGATATTTTATACCAACTGTCGAACACTTAATTAAATAAATTCAATGTGCTAAATACTATAGCAAATTTGATGCCAAATCAGGATTCTGGCAAATCAAGCTTGCAAATCAAACATCAATAAAGCTAACTGTCTTTAGTTGTCCACAAGGTCATTTTGAATAGCTTGTCATGTCATTTGGCTTGAAAAATGCACCCCAAATATTCTAGAAATGGATTAATTTCAATTTTGGACATCTACCTAATGTCATTTCCTATATCGACAATATACTTGTTTTTTCTCAAACAGAGGGAGAACCTAAAGCTCACTTTTTACACGTTATCAAGATAATGCTAAACCATGGTATTATCTTTTGTCCAAAGAAGATCGAATTATATAAAAAAGAAATCGACTTCCTTGGAAAACAAATAAAAAAAGGTCAAATATAATTACAAGACCATATCTATACCAAAGTAAAAGAGTTTCCCAAAATCTTTACCAGCTTAAAACAACTGCAAAGTTTTTTAGGCCTATTAAACTATGTATTAAAGTTCATACCTATACTCACCTAAAAAATCAAAGCCTAACAAAACAAATTAGCTACCAATCAAGCTAAATACAAACTAATAAATGGCGAACAACCTCGTTGCTAGAATATCGAGAAAATTTCCATTTATTTAACTTTAGAAGAACTAAAGGAAATAAAACAAATTAAAGAATTTGTTACAACAAAACAAATTTTATATTTTCCAACAAAAGATGAACATTTCATCTTACAAACAGATGCCTCTGACCTCTTTTGGTCTGGAGTTCTAATAATCGATACAAATGAAATAGTTGCCTATACATCAGGAAAATTTACAAAGCCCCAAAGTGAATATGCTACATATAATAAAGACTTAGTGGCCATAAAATTAGCCATTAAAAGCTTAAAAATTTATTTACTCCATAGAATGTTCACCATAGAAATAGATAATAAATGTGTAGTCAAATTTCTTCTCCAGAAGAAAACCTTAGATGCATACGTCTTGCCTTATAATTAGAAATATTTAATTATAATGTTAAATATATTCTTGGCTTTACTAACATTGTGGCTAATTATCTTAGCTAACCATGAATGAAGAAGAGTTATAGTTTTTAAAAGATTTTGTTCAAAAACTGAAGTGTTCTAGGGAATTCACGGTCGTAATCCCTGAGAAAGCAAAGGCTGAACAAGCCAAAATCTCCAAGGGTCAATTAGCTGAAGCCCAACAGGCTAACTTGAAAACTCCAAAGGTCGAACATACTCAAATAAGGAAATGCATAGCCAAACTAGCCAAAATATTGGTAAAACCAAAAAATCCTATGACAGGCAATAATATGGTAGAAAAAAGAAAGACATTTGCTTCTACCATAACTAAGGATTGGGACAACAAAGACTTACAGACGATAGATCCTGAGGTTTTTTTAGAAAACCAATGGATGTTTTAAAGCTATCCAAAGCATTGAATGGAGATCTACCAATTACTAGCTAACTCAAATTGAAAAAAGTTATCTTCTTCTCAAACAATAGCAATTGGCACAACAAGCTCGAGAAGAAAGCTATAAACAATCTTTGGAAAAGTTGCTCTCCAGATCTTCTACAACACAATCAAAGGCCACACAAAATCTAAAAGAACAACCTAATTAAGTAGAAGCTCTCTCAGATATTTTTGAGAAAATCCAAACTTCAGATCTTCTACAAATATGCATCAAAGACTTCCTTGGTCTACTCATCCAATTCAACATTAGTAATAAACAGACAAGAAAACTTGAAGCAGAGACTACAGTGCAAGATATGCTTCAACTATACCAGCAACAAATCTTGAACAAAGAAAAATTACTATTGTTTTTTAAACAACTCGAAGAGACCAATATCAAACAACTATTTCTCAACGAAGAAGTGTATTATGATTCTTCTGTCGAAAGACCAAGGATTATTGCTTGATTCAATGAGATACCCCGCTATCAAACAAATCTACATAAGGGAATTGTTCATGAAGTTTACGTTAATACCAACTATCCTGAAGATTATGCAGGAATTATCTTAGATGTCTACAAAAATAGCCTTCAACAGTATGCCAAAAAGTTCAATACTATTTTTGTTTTTAAATTTGGTCTATTTAGGAGGAAAGAGAATACATAAACCTTTACTCAACAGTACAACTTTGGATGTTAGTCCGAGAAACATCAACCCCCAACCTCAACGAATTAAAGGCCAGTAGCTTTAATGAAGAAGAGGTTAGATGGTTTACAGCTCAAGCTTTTTTTCATAAATTAAATTTTGAGATTAAATATTTGGCTAAACAAGTATCCTACGGAAAACATATTTGTTTCTCAGATACATTAGCCTTAGAAACTGAAGTACTTTCCCAAAAGGAAAGAAAAATGAAGATTTTCCTAAAAAACTTAAAATTAGGGAAAATCAGACAATCTGCCAAAGATGAATTTTCCCAAAAAAGGAAGGGCATAATACCGATAATGAATTAGATGAGGAGAAATTTGGAAGCCCTTGCACTCACTGATTAAAAAGCATGGTGGACCAAGTGGACCCAACAATAGGCAAACATACAGCTCAAAGATTCTTCCAGCTCATATCGTACCATCATAATGGCGTACTACAAAAAAGGAGGTGCTTTATTCCTACCCACCTACTATTGTCAGTAGACATCAATAAGAGATTTCTTCTTAGCTAAGGAAGAGGTCTATAAATGACCTTACCTTCCCAATTAGAGGCATAGTAAAAAACTCCTCTCTCTTTCTTTCTAGCTCTCCTGTTTTGTGTGTTTCTCTACTATTTTGTTGTGAAGTGTGGGTGAAGTTTAAGAAGTTTAAGTGTGTTGTAAAAATTGGTATCATAGCTTTGTGCTCCATGGACCTGTAAGTTTTATTTCTTATGCTTGTAAGATTTCTTATGTTTGGATAAACTCTTGTTTGTGTTCTCTTATTATTAAACTTGTTTGTAAAATGAGTTCGATTGATTTTAAGCTTCTTCTTCTTCTTAGTTTATTATATTTCTTTATGCTATGATCTAAGAAACGAACCATAGCTGTGCCTTTATTTTATGATGTTATCTACTAAGGAGGGTGGTCAGTGTAAAAATCCCTAACTTCCCCCAAAAAACCACGGGAACTTTGCAGCTTTGGAAAGGTAGATGCATCATAAAACAATGGGTCAAAGTAGAAATATAATAAAAAGGAAGAACAAGTCTCTTAAACAAACCAAACTCTTTGTACAAACTTTATTAATAATAAGAAAACATAAATAATTAAAAACAATGAAAACAATCTTAATTCCTGATAATACGTTTCAGTGCCCTTAGAAAGAAAATCTTCAGGATTATGAGCACATAATCCACTTACCTATCACAGTAGGAAATGACCCTTTCTTAGTAAGAATCTTAAATTATATTGTAGATCAATTAAAAGAAATCAAAGATAAGCTCCAAAATTTAGAGCAAAAACATAACACACAATTCCTTCATATAGGAACCAAATTAATCAAATATCATGGTTAAATTAAAATCATTTACTATTATTATGGATCTACAACAACTCGATAAATCTTTTTATTTAGAATTTCTAGAATTACAAGAAAGGGAACTCTATGGAGAAATTTCTAGTGGATAAATTTTTAATTTCGATGAAAAAAATCACGAAGTTATAGACTTTTATAAAAATCAACTAGAAAATAATTATAACATTAAGATGGAAAGAGGAAAAAGTAGTAGAAGTACTCTATATCTCCTTGGGTTATGTACCACTAGCACCCTAAAATCCTCCACTTCACTATTCCTAACGTAGATATGAGAGAATCTCAAGGCGATAATTTGGAACAAACAGTTCATACTACACCATCTTATTCGACCATGTTAAATTATGGAAAATGCTCTAATTGATGTTGATTACATAAAAATAAAAATAAACATGTCGAAGAAAAATGTGATTCTAATACATGGGGATTAACTCACAATATTGATCATATCCCTTGCAAAATAGTAAAAGAATATTGCATAGAATGGACTCAAAAAAATAAAAGGGACCATATTTATGCTTCCCACTACAATGAATGTATCCGAATATATACAACTCGCTACTTCATATTGGGAGGGAATGCTTTATCATGGTTAACTAATTTCAAACGAAATAATCAAATAGAATGCCAAAAAATACTACAACAACAAGAAAAAGAAGTTGCAATAGAATCACTAGTTTCTTTACTAATTACTGATTTTATTAAAATGGAATGGAATGAAAATCTAAATTAAGATGAAAAACTAGATAAAATGAAATTATGTGACATCTGTATGTTAGACGAATTTGTCTCTACATGCATTGGATATATTTATCATATAACGGAAACAAAGCAACAAGAATTCTGGATTCAAGGATTTTTTTCAAAAATCACTTTCCCTTGGAATAATATAATATCCACAAAATATCAAAAATTAATAACATCAAGAGGAACTTTAAGAAAATATAATACGAGAATGCCTAGAAGAGCATGTGTAGAATCTATGGAAAAGATCTGCAAAAACACTTCTACCTAGAAAAGAAATGAACAGAAACTTAAAAATCTTCTAGAATGGGCTATAATTATTGTTCAAAATTTTTAGAAGATTTAAATTGCATTTATGGCTGTCTGCTAGTTTATGACTGGCATCTATATTATTCCAAACCATATTCTTGAAAAAAAACAAAGACAAAAAATATAAAATAAGCAAAAGAAAATGGAAACCTGAATTTAAACAAGATAAAAAATTTAGGAAAAAGAGATTTGTTAAAAAAATATAATAAAAAAGGTAAAAAACACTGTAGATATTTTAAATGTAATAAGGAAGGACATTATGCAAATAAATGTCTAATTAATATCAAAAAAATTATAATTTCTAACATAGAGGAATATTCTATCAACATTGAAACAATTAATGAATTTCAAATAAGAGCAACTTTATCTATAAAATTACATTGTATTATGACTCTACAGAGTCTAAATCTCACATAGATGAATCCCAATCAGATTCAAAAAACATATAAAATATTTTCACAATCTCAAAATCAATATGATTACAATAAATAAAACTTTGACTCAAATAAAGGTTTTTCCTTTATTACCATCATTAAAGCTTTCCAAAAAAGAGAGAATATCCTCACCAAGGTATACAATTTACATGGAAAAAATGCTTAGGCTTAAACCTTATCAAACTACAGAAGTAATATTAGATCTAATCATTTTAATCCCCTTTGGATACTATGGAACAATACATAATATCCTATATAATGCTAAAGAAAATATCTTATAATAGAACCCATCACTTATCAAGCACCTATCGTTCTGATTAAAAACCAATTTAGAAGATTGGGATTATTAGTAATCCACAAATATGAGGATTTCCCATCATCTCATTTGAGAATAATAAAGGAAAAAATTTTGAAAATTCCAAAAAATATTAGGAATTCAGAATTAATATGAAAACAGTCACTTCTAAAGAAGTAAATGCTACAAAGCTACATGATAGTATAGGAGAACAATTTAAAATCTTTGATGAAGATTTAGAGAAATTAAAAGAGGCTATACCTCATTGGGAAAAATGAGATTTATAAGCCCCTTCTTTTAAATCTCATTTTTTAAATAAACACACATATTTTTTAGCACGTGCAAGGAAATATAGAATTAAAGGTTGATGATGAGTTAACATCCATCAATCTTCTTAACAAAAACAAAAATAGACAAATTAAAAACTAAATATCCAAAAATGAAATACCTACACATAGGCATGATCCAACTAAAAATCACTCCTCTATTTTGAAGCAGAATAGATACACCAATAATGATCGTTTGCATGGATGAATGAATCATAAACAATCCCTGTAGCAGCATTATTGGAGGCGCTAAATCCAATCTTGCTAATAGATTATTCAGCATAAATATACATCTTAATTTTTGTATAAGTCTAGACGATAGAAATCTTGAAAAGTCTTGTACATTATCAATCAGCCTTAAAGGTATACAATTATTACCAGGATCCAAAATTCTAGGAATACAATGGGAATATTGTATGGCTCTAAATATTACTTCCATGTTTAGAACTATTACTCCTAGTAATTTTGTAAAAGTCTATAATGTTGGCATTGGCAAAACCATTCAACCAAAAGTGGTAGACATATGACATCTAAAACTTGATAATGACATTCATCTTTTTGTAAAAACCTTAAAACCTAAGGTTCAAATACTTGTTGAATATTTTATTGTCTCCAATAATATAATTTCAACAATTATCAAAAACCCTATAAATAAAAAATCTTCTACCTTAAATCTTCCTCGATATTATGAAGAAAGTGAATCCTCTGAATCAATCGAAGCTCGATCGAGCATTAATATTCTTGTATAAGATCCTGTAGAAGGACGTACTCTACGCCTTCTCAAAAATAAAAAATCTATTACCCCACCATAAATGGATTGAAGATCTGAAGTTTGGATTTTCTCAAAAATATCTGAGAGAGCTTCTACTTGACTAAGTCATTCTTCTAGATTCTGTATGGCCTTTGATTGTGTTGTAGAAGATCTGAAGAGCAAATTTTCCAAAGATTTTTATAGCTTTCTTCTTGAGCTTATTGTGTCGATTGCCATTGTTTGAGAAGAAGATATTTTTTTCAATTTGAGTTAGCTAGTAATTAGCAGATCTCCATTCAATGCTTGGGATAGCTTTAAAACATCCATTGATTTTCTCAAAAAACCTAGGATCTATTGTCCATAAGTCTTTGTTGTACCAATCTCAGTTATGGTAGAAGCAAATGTCTTTCGTTTTTCTACCATATTATTGCTTATCATAAGATTGTTTTGTTGACCAATATTTTGGTTGGTTGGGCTATGCGTTTCCCAATTTGTGTCTATTTGACCTTTGGAGTTTTCAAGTTGGCCTGTTGGGATTCAACCAATTGGGCCTTTGAGATTCCGACTTGTTCCGTCTTTGCCTTCTTGGGGATTACCTCCATGAATTCCTTAAAACGTTTCATTTTTTGAAAAAAATCCTTTAAAAACTGTAACTCTTCTTCATTCATCTTCTGCTAAGATAATCAGCCACAATGTTAGTAAAGCCAAGAATATATTTAACATTATAATTAAATATTTCTAAGTATAAGCCAAGATGTATACGTATACGGTTTTCTTTTGGATTATTAATAGTCTTCTTTTGAAGAAAGTTGGCTATAGATTTATTATCTATTTCTATCGTGAACATTCTATGCAGAAAATAAATTTTTAAACTTTTAATAGATAATTTTATGGCCAATAATTCTTTATCATATGTAGCATATTTACTTTAGGGCTTTGTAAATTTTCTCGATGTATAGACTACTATTTAATTTGTATCAGTTATTAGAACTCTTGAACAAAAGAGGTCAGAGGAATCTGTTTGTAAGATGACATGTTCATCTTTTATTAAAAAATGTAGAATTTGTTTTGTTATAACAAACTCTTTAATTTGTTTTATTTCCTTTAGTTCTTCTGAAGTTAAAGAAATGGCAATTTTCTCGATATTCTAGCAACGAGGTTGTTCGACGGTTGGAATAAAATATCCATCAAATTTTGTGCAAGAGTTTAACTTGCGATAGTTTATGACCATTCGGGCTTGCCACGTTTATTTCTGCATGATTCCTTACTATAAAAGTCGGAGAGAAATGTGAGCTGTTGCTCTTTTGTATTAACAATAAGAGAACCCAAACGAGAGTTTATTCAAACATAAGAATCTTACAAGCATAAGAAATAAAACTTATAGGTCTGTAGAGCACAAGGCTCTGACACCAATTTTTACAACATGCTTAAACTTCTTAAACTTCACTCACAGTTCACAACAAACAGTAGAGAAACACACAAAATGAGAGAGCTAGAAAGAAAGAGAGGATTTTTTCGACTACCCCTCCAGTTGGAAAGGTAAGGTCATTTATAGACCTCTTCCTTAGCAAAGAAGAAATCTCCTATTGATGTCTACCGACAATAGTAGGTGGGTTGGAATAAAGCGCCTCCTTTTTTGTAGTGCATCATTATGATGGTACAATATGAGCTAGAAGAATCTTTGAGTTGTAAGTTTGCCTGTTGTTGGGTCCATTAGGTCCACCATGCTTTTTAATCAGTGAGTGCCAGGGCTTCCATTATGTCCTCGTCTAATTCATTATCATTATTATGCCCTTTTGTTTCTAGGGTCAAAAATTCATCTTTGGCAGATTGTCCGATTTTTCCTAATTTTAACTTTTTTAGGAAAATCTTCATTTTTCTTTCATTTTGGGAAAGTTCTTCAGTTTCTAAGGCTAATGTATGCAAGAAACAAATAGTTCTTCCACAGAATACTTGTTTAGCCAAATATTTAATCCCAAAATTTAATTTATGGTAAAAAATCTTGAGCTGTAAACCATCTAGCCTCTTCTACATTAAAGCGCTTGGCCTTGAATTCGTCAAGTTGGGGGTTGATGTTTCTCAGACTAACATCCAAAGTTATACTACTGAGTAAAGGTTTATGTATTATCTATCCTCCCAAATGGACCAAATTTTAAAAACATAAGTATTATTTAACTTGTTGGCATACTGTTGAAGGTTATTTTTGCAGACATCTGGGATAAATCTTGTATAATCTTCAGGATGGCTTGTATTAGAATAAACTTCATGAATAATTCCCTTACGTAGATGGGTTTGATAGCAAGGTATCTTGTTGAAGCAAGCAATAATACTTGGTCTACTCATCCAATTCAACATTAGAAATGAACAGACAAGAAACTTGAAGTAGAGACTACAGTGTAAGATATGCTTCAACTATACCAGCAACAAATCCTGGACAAAGAAAAGTTACTGTTGTTTTTTAAACAACACGAAGAGACCAATATCAAACAACTATTTCTAAACGAAGAAGTTTATATGATTCTTCAGTCAAAAGACCAAGGAAGTCTTTGATGCGTATTTGAAGATAATCTGAAGTTTCGATTTTCTCAAAAATTTCTAAGAGAGCTTTTACTTGACTAAGTTGTTCTTCTTGATTCTGTATGGCCTTTGATTATGTTGTAGAAGATATGGAGAGAAAATTTTCCAAAGGATTTTTATAGCTTTCTTCTCAAGCTTGTTTTACCGATTGCTATTGTTTGAGAGGAAGATAACTTTTTTCAATTTGAGTTGGCAAGTAATTGGTAGATCTCCATTCAGTGCTTTGGATAGCTTTAAAATATCCATTAAATTTCTCAAAAAATGCAAGATCTGTTGTTTTTAAGAATCTTAAATTATATTGCAGAACCTGCTTAAACTTCTTAAATTTCACTCACACTTCACAACAAATAGTAGTGAAACACACAAAACAAAAGAGCTGGAAAGAAAGGGAGCTTTTTTTTGTTGCGCCTCTAGTTGGGAAGGTAAGGTCATTTATAGACCTCTTCCTTAGCGAAGAAGAAATCTCTTATTGATTTCTGTCAACAATCATACGTGGGTAGGAATAAAGCGCCTCTTTTTTTGGGATATTGTCCAATTTTCCTTAATTTTAAGTTTTTTAGGAAAATCTTCATTTTTCTTTCCTTTTGGGAATGTTCTTCGGTTTCTAAGGCTAATGTATCCAAGAAAGAAATAGTTTTTTCACAAGATACTTGTTAAGCCAAATATTTAATGCCAAAATTTAATTTATGGAAAAAATCTTGAGCTGCAAACCATCTAGCCTCTTTTTAATTAAAGCTGCTGGCCTTGAATTTGTTAAGTTGGGGGGTTGATGTTTCTCGGACTAACATCCAAAGTTGTACTGTTGAGTAAAGATTTATGTATTATCTTTCCTCCCAAATGGACCAATTTTAAAAACAAAAGTAGTATTGAACTTGTTGGCATACTGTTGAAGGCTTCTTTTGCAGACATGTGGGATAAATCCTATATAATCTTCAAGATGGTATCTATTAACATAAACTTTATGAAAAATTCCCATTTGTAGATGGGTTTGATAGCAAGGTATCTTGTTGAAGCAAGAAATTTTTCTTCGTTGACAAATAGTTGTTTGATATTAGTCTCTTCAAGTTGTTTAAGAAACAACTGTAATTTTTCTTCATCCAGGATTTGTTGCTAATATAGTTGATGCATATCTTGCATTGTAGTCTCTGCTTCAAGTTTTCTTATCTGTTCATTTCTAATGTTTTTATAAAATGAGTTAGATTGATTTAAGCTTCTTATTCTTCTTCTTAGTTTATTATATTTCTTTTTGCTATGATGTAGGAAACAAACCATAGTCGTGCTCTTATTTTATGAAGTCATCTACTAGGGAGGGTGATCAGTGTAAAAATCCCTAACTTCCCCCAGAAAACCATGGGAACCTTACGATTTTAGAAGGGTAGATGTACCATAAAATAATGGGTCAAAGTAGAAATATAATAAAAAAAAAGAAGAACAAGTCTCTTAAACAATCCAAACTCTTCGTACAAACTTCTTTAATGATAAGAAAACACAAACACTTAAAAACTATGAAAACAATCTTAATTCCTGATAATATATTTCAGTGCCCTCTAAAAGAAAGTCTTCAAGATTATGAGCACATAATCCATTTACCTATCACAGTAGGAAATGACCTTGCCTTAGTAGAAATCTTAAATTATATTGTTGAACAATTAAAAGAAATCAAAGATAAGCTCCAAAATTTAGAGCAAAAACATAACACACAATTCCTTCATATAGGAACCAAATTAACCAAATATCATGGTTAAATTAAAATCATCTATTGTTATTATGGATCTACAGCAACTCGATAGATCTTTTTATTTAGAATTTCTAGAGTTACAAAAAAGGGAACTCTCTAGTGAAATTTCTAAGGAACAAATCTATACCATCTATGAAAAAAATCATGAAGTTATAGATTTTTATAAAAATCACCTAAAAAATAATTATAACATTAAGATGGAAGGAGGAGAAAGTAATTGTACTCTATATCTCCCTGGTCCTTAGGGTTATGTACCACAACCACCCCAAAATCACGAAGTTATAGATTTTTATAAAAATCACCTAGAAAATAATTATAACGTTAAGATAGAAAGAGGAGAAAGTAATTGTACTCTATATCTCTTTGGTCCTTAGGGTTATGTACCACAACCACCCCAAAATCCTCCACTTCACTCTACTTCTAAAGTAGATATGAGAGAATCTCAAGGTGATAATTTGGAACAAACAGTTCATACTACACCATCTTATTCAACCATGTTAAATTATGGAAAATGCTCTGGTTGATGTTCATTCCATAAAAATAAAAATAGACATGTAGAAGAAAAACATGATTCTAATACATGGGGATTAACTCTCGATATTGATGATATCCCTTACAAAAGGCAAATAATATTGTGTAGAATGGACTCAAAAAATAAAAGGGACCATATTTATGCTTTCCCCTACAATGAATGTATCCTAACATATACAAATTGCTACTTCATGTTGGGAGGGGAATTCTTTATCATGGTTAACTACTTTCAAAAAAAATAATCAAATAGAATGCTAAAAAAATACTACAACAACAAGGAAAACAAGTTGTAATAGAATCACTAGTTTCTTTACTAATTACTGGTTTTACCAGATCATAATGGAAAGAAAAGCTAAATTATGATGAAAAACTACATAAAATGAAACTATGTGACATCTGTATCTACATACATTGGATATATTTATCATATAATGGAAACAATGAATAAAGAATTCTGGATTCAAAGAGTTTTTTCAAAAATCCCTTTCCCATGGAATAATATATTATCCACAAATATCAAGAATTAATAACATCAAGAGAAACTTTAAGACAACATAATATGGGCATGCTCAGAAGAGCAAGTGTAGAATCTATGGAAAATATCTACGGAAACACTTCTGCACAAAAAGAAATGAGTAGATGCTTAAAATCTTCTAGAATGGGTTATAATTATTGTACAAACTTTTTAGAAGATTTAAATTACATTTATGGCTATCCACCATTTTATGACCGACATCCCTATAATTCCAAACCATATTCTTGAAAAAACCAAAGACAAAAATATAAAATATCTAAAAAAAAATGGAAACTTGAATTTAAACAAGATAAAAAATTTAAGAAAAAGAAATTTGTTATGAAATATAATGAAAGAAATGTTAAAAACATTGTAGATATTATAAATATAATAAAGAAGGACATTATGCAAATAAATCTCTAGTTAATATCAAAAGAATTATAATTTCTAACATAGAGGAATATTCTATCAACATTGGAATAATTGATGAAATTTCTAGTGACAGCAACTCTATCTATGAAATTACATCGTAATCACTCTGTAGAGTCTGAATTTGACATACATGAATCCCAATCGGAATCAAAAAACATCTACAAGATTTTGACAAACTCAAAATCATTATGATTATAATAAATAAAAATTTAACTCAAATAAATGTTATTCCTTTATTACCATCATTAAAGCTTCCCAAACAGACAGAATATTCTTGCCATGGTATAAAATTTACATGAAAAACATGCTTAGGCTTAAACGTTATTGAACTATAGAAGTAAAGTTAGATCTAATCATTTTAATCACCTTTGGATACTATGGGATAATACATAACATCCCATATCATGCTAAAGAAAATATCTTTATTACCCATGGGATAATATAACCCATTACTTACCAAGAACCTATCATTCTGATTAAAAGCATTAGTTTAGAAGATTGAGATTATTTAATCAGACCCAACCAAACACATAATACTAGGCAGATATCTGATCTGAAGATCGATAATCTGTGATCCCACACGTTGAGCCTAGTGCCACTAAGCAGGTATGGTACCATCCCTTCAACCAACACTAAGCCTGGTGTAAATCATTATTGGTCATAGCACATAATACTAGGTAGATATCTAATCCGAAGATCGATACCCTATGATCCTACATGCTGAGCCAAGTGGTGAAGATAATTTTCTCTTAAAATCCCATTTTTACTACCATCTTTCAACCATAAATCCAGATAATTGTGTAATATCAAAAGACATTTCATTCTATATTATTTCTCTGTTTACCATACCTCTCCTTTTTTTAGTTGTTATGAAATTGAAATAAACAACAACATATGCAATAACCAAAACACCATGTGATAGTAAACAAATCATGTAAAAATACATAATAATGTGCTATACCATAGGGTTAAGAATTTATCTACCTGGATTTGCTTTACAAATCATCTTACCCACTTCTGATTTGTTTTCTTGATGTCCTACAAGGCCATAATAAAAAATTAAAATGTGCTCATTAACCAAAAGTGCTTTCCAAAAAGTTTTCTCCAAACAAATCTCAAAATTTCCTTCAAAGCTCAATGTTTTCTTGCTGAATGGCTTCCATCGGTGCTGAACCTCCCATGCCCAGTGTTCCCAGTTCAACAGTGCATCTCGATCGAAGACCTGGATCAGTTCCCTGTCTGACGGAATCGAAACATTTCACCAACGCTGGACTGGCCGGTTCAAGCACTAAACTGGTCGAATCTAGCTCAGCTTCCACCCTTTTGGTCTCTGCCACTCATCAGAAAGCCTTACACAACCCCGATGATGAAGCAATTTTTCTTACCTTACAGAAATCCTCATGAGTTGTTTTTATCGCATGTCAAAACTTCTCTAAGCAAGGTAGCAACTGTCAGAAATCTCGCCCTTGCAACTCTGGCAACCTCCCTACAGTCGGTGTTAGTAGAAGCATTTTTCAAATGCACCCTGGTTTTGGCTTTTATTACTGCGGTCGAAATTTTTCGAACTCTCGTAAACCGACTTGCCCGAAGGTTCGTGAAACACCTCTTCTGAATTCTTTATTTGCACATATATCCTCTTCCTGGAGAAATTGACCTACACCCAAATTTCTAAAATTACATATATACCCAACATAGCCAACATCTTTAAAATTACAAATATAACTTTTACCAAAACGAATTGAGCTATGCCCACATTTACAAAATTACAAATCTATCCTCAATGTTACGAATTTATCCTAGATCTTTAAAAATTCATAATTTATTCCATAGAGCTCTGAATATTACAAACTAAACACCGTTGGACTCACATCAAATAGCACTTTCAACAAAAAAATAAAATAAGAGAAAACTAAAGCTGTTACAATTTTCTCTCCTTTCAAAAATTGTCCCAAAATTTAGACAGCTCGAGGTATCGAGTGATCATATCTTCCTCTACTTCCCATGTAGCTTCTCTTTCTGTTTGACCATGCCATAAGACTTTAACCATGGGAATAACTTTATTTCTTAACCTTTTCACTTATCAATCAAGGATCCTCACTGGTGTTTCTAGATAAGTCATATCTTTCTTAATTTCTACATTTGGATCTATGTAGCTCACCACATCGGAGGGATCTAGAATATATCTTCTTGAAACTGAGACATGGAAAACATTATGTACTCTTGCCAACTGAGGAGATAAAGCAAACTGATATGCCACTTGTCCAACCCTTTCTAATATTTGAAAAGGACTAATGAATTTAGGCTTTAATTTTCCTACCCTTCTAAACCTTATGATACCTTTTGTTGGGCTTACTTTAATAAATACATGCTCCCCCTCTTAAAATTCTACCATTCGGTGCATGACATCATAGTATTTCTTTTGTCTGTCTTTGGCTGTTTTCATTCTTCCTTGAACAGTTTTGATCTTTTTCGTTACTTCTTCAACAAATGCAGGACCCATCAAACTTCTTTCCTTCCCTTCATTCCAGCATAGTGGTGATTGACATTTTCTACCATAAAGTACTTCGTATGGAGCCATTCTAATACTGGATTGATAACTCTTATTATAAGCAAATTCTACTAGCGATAAGTGACTTTGCCAATCTCCTCCAAAATCTAAAATACAAAGTTGCAACAAATCTTCAAAGGTTTTTATAGTTCTTTTAGATTAACCATCTATTAGAGGGTCATACTAAACCTTAAACTTGTACCAAAAGCTTGATGTATACTTTTCCAAAAGTGAGAAGCATATTTAGGATCTCTGTTAGAGATAATAACTTTTGGAATCTCATGTAATTTGATAATTTGTTTTACATAATTTTTCAGTAGAATGAATAATCTTAATAGCAAAAAAATAAGTATATTTTGTCAGTCTATCCACAATTACCCAAATTGCATCATGACCTGTAGGTGATCTTGGTAATCTAACTACAAAATCCATTGACACTTCCTCCTATTTCCATTATGGTACCAATAATGACTGCAGTAATCCTCCAAGCTTTTATTGCTCTTCTTTGACTTGTAGACAAATTAAACACTTTTGAACCCAAGTAGCTACATCTTTCTTCAACCCTGGCCACCAGTATTATTGTCTTAGCCCTTGATACATTTTATTCTCTCCCAGATGTATGGAACAGCTAGAGTTGTGAGCTTCTTTTAATAGTATTTCTCTAAGTTGCTGATGTACTGGTATACATAATCTATCTTGAAATCGAAGTAGACTATCCTGATCAAATTTAAATTCAGATTCTCATCCTTTGTGGACCCTTTGGATTATCTTTTGTAATTCTGGGTCTTTAGCTGGTCTTCTTTAATAGATATCAACCAATCTATCCTTATAGATAGGCGAGCTAACAATGTCGTGTTTCTTCATATTTTGTATACCAATTTTAACTTGTCCATCTCAAAGATCAATTGCTTTTTTGTGGGCTAGTTAATAAGCTATTAACTTTAGCTTTCTTACTGAGAGTTTTTGCCATCACATTTGTTTTACCTGGATGATATGTGATTTTCACATCATAATCTTTAATAATTTCCAACCATCTTCTTTGCCTAAAATTTAATTCTTTTTGAGTGAAGATATATTTTTTAAGCTTTGATGATCGATAAATATCATGCATTTAACTCCATATAAGTAATGTCTCCAAATTTTTAGGGCGAAAATTATAGTTGCTAACTCTAAATCATGTACAAGATAATTCTTTTCATGTGGCTTAAGCTATCTAGATGCAAAGGTAACTACCTTGTGATGTTGCATCAATACATAGCCAAAACCTTGCTACGAGGCAACGCTATATATCTGATAACCTTCTATGCCTTCTAGCACTGCTAGAATTGGAGCTGTAGTTAATTTCTCTTTCAATATTTAGAAACTATTCTCACAAGCTGCATCCTATTCAAATTTTACTATTTTATGTGTTAGATTGTTTAATGGTGCAACAATTTGAGAAAACCCCTTGACAAACTTCGTGTAATATCTGGCCAATTCCAAGAAGCTTCTGACCTTAGTCATAGTTGTGGGTCTTGGCCAATCTATGACAGTCGAAATCTTTTGTGGATCCACAAAGATCCCTTATGCATTGAGAACATGTCCTAAGAAAATGACTTTGGATAACCAAAACTCACATTTTGAGTATTTGGCATATAATTGGTGTTCTCTCAAAGTTTGTAATGTTAAATGCAAATATATACCATGTTCTTCCAGGGATTTGTAATAAATTAGGATATCATCAATAAAGACAATAATGAAGTGGTCCAAATATTTCTTGAACACTCGATTCATTAAATCCGTAAAGGTTGCTGGTGCATTGGTTAGCCCAAAGGGTAGACTAAGAATTCATAGTATCCATACCTAATTCTGAATGTTGTCTTCGAAACATCTTCTTGCTTGATTTTTAACTTATGATAACCATATCACAGATCAATTTTGAAAAATACAACTATTCCATGCAATTGATCAAATAACTCATCAATCCATGGCAAAGGATATTTGTTCTTGATAGTGATTTTATTGATTTCTCGATAGTCAACACACATACGAAGACTACAGTCTTTCTTTTTCATAAATGGAATAGGTGCCCCCCATGGAGACACACTTGGCCTAATAAATCCTTTATCTAATAATTCTTGCAGTTGTATTTAGACTTCTTATAGTTCAATAGGTGCAATACGATAAGGAGATTTCGAAATTGGCTCAGTATAGGAAATCAATCAAATTTCAAATTCAATTTTCCTATCTGGGGGTTACCTTAATAATTCCTTAGGAAAAACATCCAAATATTCTTTAACTATTGGTACTTTTGAGGGTTGATAAAATTGTCTATACAAATCTACAATAGATACCAGACTTCCATCATATCCTTTCTTTAGTAGCTTATGGGTTTTGAGCATAGTCATGATAGGAATTTTTCTCCCTTGGCCAAAATAGATTAATTTATCTTCTCCAAGGATTAGGATTTCAATCCTCTTTTCATAGTAATCTATTTTTACTTTATGCTCAAACAACTAATCCATGTCAAGGATTACATCAAATTCTGTCAAAGATAAGATGTGTAGCAATACTGAGAATTACTTTCCTCCAATGTCTATCTAATCCTTAAAAAACTTTTTGATACTGATACTGTTTCCATCCGACATGTTTACTACTAATAGATCTTTCATGGAGTTTAATAAGCCATTTATTTGTTTCGATGCATTAATGGATATAAAAGAATGTGAGGCTCCACAATCAAAGAGCACAGAAATAGGTAAGTTGTGTAATACTAGCATAACTATATAATGATGTCAGTAGAGTGCATTAGTGGATATAAGAGTGTGAAGCTCCATAATCAAAAGAATACAGAAAAAGGCAATTTGTATAACATGAGCGTATATATAAAGATGTCCGTAGAGTGCAGAGCATCTTGTTGAGTGATCGAATTAATATGCGCCTAACCTCCTCTTCCTGTCGCTCCACCTCTAACTGCATCACCTGAAGTCGTCATAGATCCATGGCCTCTATCTTGGCTTGCATCATCTCTAACTCTATTGGTTGAAGCACTGACCATTTTAAATTCTAAAAATTTTGGGAAATCTCGAACAATATGCCCTAGTTCTTTGCATAGATAACATCTGATTGGTTAGATAGACTCTGATCTTCATTCTCCCATATGTCATTTTCCAAATTTCTCATATCCACTCTTTCCACTTGAACTCAAACTAGCTATGCTAGTGCTCGATTCATATAGTCTGAACTTATTAGATCTTCAATAAGTGGAAGTTTCTTCTCTTGAAAAAGTAAGACTACCTCTTTTTCTTGTGAGTTTAAATTTAAACTTTAGAGGATCAAAACTTTTCTTCTCTTCTTCTTTACTAGTTGCCAACAAACTGAGTTCTAGCTCAATCGTACAGGAATGCTCCAATAACTCCACATAGTTTATTGTTCAGCTACTACTAAAGCTGCTCGAAGTTCGTCCCATAGGCCTCGTCAAAACATGTAACATCTTTGTTCTTTGGGTGTTACTAACTGGGGCACATATTTTGCCTAGTGGGAGAATTTGACTTCATATACGGTAATTAAAAGATTACCTTGCCTGTGATTGTTCAACTCCTCTCTTATTTTGGCTTTAATTGAAAGGGGCATAAACCATTGCTCAAAATCTTTTATGAATTCTTCCCAGGAGATGTCTTTCATTGGTCGGCTTGAAAATCGAAGCTGATATTGAGAACTCCACCACAGTAAGGCAGCATCTTATAGTACCAAACTGCCAAGGCACTTTTCTATCGGTTGGGCAAGACATCCCTTCAAAGATAATATTAATGAGCTCTAGCCAGTTTTCAGCAATCATAGGATCCTCTTTCATAGAAAAAGAAGGTTGATGCATCCGTTGAAATTGGTCAACCACCAAGTCGATAGATGCCTCTCCTTTATGGCTACCAGTGCTTCCAATTGATTGCAATAAAGAGACTAAGGTTTATGCTAATTTTTGCATTGTATCTAATTGTTGCTCTCTTTTTTTACCATTATCTATACTTCTAAATTTAGATCTTTCCATGGTTTGGGGTATACTACAATCCTACAAAACCATATTGGTTGTTTGACAACTAATGTGTAAGCGAGAAGTAACACTAAAGATGCAAATGCATATGCTGTGCTAGTGTCATCACTCATATTTCCCACCTATTCCTGAACCAAAGCACTGACACAACCTTGTCAAGCCCCACACCTAAAATAAACACCACTAGATAAACAAAACATCAAAACTTTTTTGCTGCCACAGCATCAAGTGAGGACAAGGAAACTGACCCAAAGGTGGGGACCTGATAGTGAGACAACCCCAAACTCTTTTTCAAACCTATTTCAAAAACAAACCATGGAACTAAAAATCCTCCCCTCTATCACACATCTAGTGAAAAGGGCTCTCTTATATGAGTACCTTTCCCAGCTCTCGGTTTAGTGGTTGCTTGTGGTGTAAGCACTAATTGAGATTTTATGGATCTTAGTAGATAAATCATAATAGCTAACCAAGTATAAAAAAAAGATATCAAAATGTCTTGAACAATGAAGATGAATCATATGCATAAAACTAAAATCATACCAGATGTCATATATAATACAAGATGAAGAACCAAAGGAAATGCCAGTTTCTTATTCCTGATTATAGATGTGTTATTACCGAGCCCAATTCTCTTTGGTGCATTATCCTTTTGATCCAACAATCATCAACCAAATGACCTCCAGTTGGTATCCAACCAAGCACATAACACTATACAGATATCTGTCTAAAAAAATAGCCTTCAACAATATGCCAACAAGTTTAATACTACTTTTGTTTTTAAAATTTGGTCCATTTGAGAGGAAAGAAAATACATAAACCTTTACTCAGTAGTACAACTTTGGATGTTAATTCGAGAAACATCAACCCTCCAACTCGACGAATTCAAGGCCAACATCTTTAATGAAGAAGAGTCTAGGTGGTTTACAGGTTAAGATTTTTTCCATAAATTAAATTTTGGGCTTAAATATTTGGCTAAAAATGTATCCTGTGGAAAAAAAAAATTTTTCTTGAGTGCATTAGCCTTAGAAATCGAAGAGCATTCCCAAAAGGAAAGCAAAATGAAGATTTTCATAAAAAACTTAAAATTTGGAAAAATCGGACAATCTGCCAAGGATGAATTTTTTACCCCAGAAATAGAAGGGCATAATATTGATAATTAATTAGACGAGGACACAATGGAAGCCCTTGTACTCACTGATTAAAAAGCATGGTGGACTCAGTGGACTCAACAGTAGGCAAACTTATACCTCAAAGATTCTTCCAGCTCATATCATACCATCACAATGGTGCAATATAAAGAAGGAGGCCCTTTATTCCTACCCACCTACTATTGCTGGTAGACATCAATAAGAGATTTCTTCTTCGCTAAGGAAGAGGTCTATAAATGACCTTACCTTCCCAACTGGAAGGGCAACAAAAAAAATCCTCTCTTTCTTTCTAGCTCTCTTGTTTTGTGTGTTTCTCTGCTATTTGTTGTGAAGTGTGAGCAAAGTTTAAGAAGTTTAAGCATGTTGTCAAAATTGGTATCACAGCTTTGTGGTCCACATACCTATAACTTTTGTTTCTTATGCTTGTAAGATTTCTTATGTTTGAATAAACTCTTGTTTGAATTCTCTTATTATTAAATTTGTTTATAAAATGAGTTAGATTGATTTAAGCACTTCTTCTTCTTAGTTTATTATATTTATTTATGCTATGATGTAGGAAACGAACCATATTTGTGCTCTTATCTTATGAAGTCATCTACTAGGGAGGGTGGTCAGTGTAAAAATCCCTAACATCCCCAAAAAAACCACGGGAACCTTGCAGTTTTAGAAGGGTAGATCTATTGTAAAATAATGGGTCAAAGTAGAAATATAATAAAAAAAGAAAAATAAGTCTCTTAAATAATCCAAACTCTTTGTACAAACTTCTTTAATAATAAGAAAACACAAACACTTAAAAACTACGAAAAAAATCTTAATTTCTGATAATACATTTCAGTGCCCTTTGAAAGAAAGTTTTCAAGATTATGAACACATAATCCATTTACCTACCACAGTAGAAATTGACCCTACCTTAGTAGGAATCTTAAATTATATTGTAGATGAAATAAAAGAAATCAAAGATAAGCTCAAAAATTTAGAGCAAAAACATATCACACAATTCCTTCATATAAGAACCAAATTAACCAAATATCATGGTTAAATTAAAATCATCTACTGTTATTATGGATCTACAACAACTCGATAAATCTTTTTATTTAGAATTTCTAGAGTTACAAAAAAAGGAACTCTCTGAAGAAATTTCTAGTGAACAAATCTATGCCTTCTATGAAAAAAATCATGAAGTTATAGATTTTTATAAAAATCAACTAGAAAATAATTATAACATTAAGATGGAAAGAGAAGAAAGTAGTATAAGTACTCTAAATCTCCTTGGTCCTCAAGGTTATGTACCACAACCACCCCAAAATCATTCACTTCACTCTACTCCTGAAGTAGATATGAGAGAATCTCAAGGTGATAATTTGGAACAAACAGTTCATACTACACCATCTTACTCAACCATGTTAAATTATGGAAAATGCCCTGGTTGGCATTCATTCCATAAAAATAAAAATAGACATGTAGAAGAAAATCATGATTCTAATACATGGGGATTAACTCTCAATATTGATGATATCCCTTACAAAAGACAAATAATATTGTGTAGAATGGACTAAAAAAATAAAAGGACCCTTTTTGTCATCATAAAATCTAAGTTTGTACAATGGATTTTGTTTTTTTGAATTATTTTTTTTTGTTTTGTTTTGTATA
>JAIUJO010001182.1:120000-122500 GCA_023846275.1 Vanilla planifolia | reverse complement strand
AGAGAGATGATGATTAAACATCCATTAGTCTTCTAAACAAAAACAAAATAGAGAAATAAAAAACCAAATATCCAAAAATGAAATATCTACACATAGGTATGATCCAACTAAAAATCTCTTTTCTATTCCAAAGTAGAATAGATACACCCATAATGATAGTTTGTATCGATAAACAAATCATAAACAATCTCCTAAGTAGCATTATCAGAGGTGCCAAATCCAATCTTGCTAATAGCTTATTCGGGATAAACACACATCCAGATTTTTGTATAAGTCTAGATGATCAAAATGTTGAAAAGACTTGTATATTATCAATTATCCTTAAAGGCATACAATTATTACTGAGATCTAAAATCTTAGGAATACAATGGGAACACTGTATGGCCCTAGAAAATACTTCCACATTTAGGTCTATTACTCCTAGTAATTTTGTAAAACTCTTTAATGATCACGTTGGCAAAACCATTCAACCAAAAGTTGTAGATATATGACATCTAAAACTTGATAATGACATTCAACTTTTTGTAAAAATCATAAAACCTAAGGTTCAAATACCAGTTGAATATTTTATTGCCTCTAGCGATATAATTTCAACAATTATCAAAAACCCTATAAATCGAACATTATGAAGAAGGTGATTCCTCTGAATCTATCGAAGCTAGACCAAGCATTCATATTCCAACACAAGATCTAGTCCAAGGTCATACTTTACGACTTCTCGAAAATAAAAAATACATTACCCTTCCATGATGGATTTAAAGATAAAGGCACAATTGCATATTTATCTTCCAGTAACTGTACATCCTTCGCTTTGTGTCTTAATAATCTCTTTGTTTGTGTAATGGGTTAGCTTTGTTGTATTACTTTTTACTACATTTTTTGTATTTTCTTTATGCTTTGAGGTAGGAAATGAATCAAAGCTGTGCTCTTTTTATTTGAAGCAATCTATTAGGAAACTAATCAAAGCTTTGAGGTAGGGTTTTCCCATGGTTTTTTGAAGAAAGTTAGTGAATATTATCTAAGTCACCAAACCTAATAGATTGCTTCAAATAAAAATAGCACAGCTTCGATTCGTTTCTTACCTCAAAGCATAAAAAAATACAAAAAACAGTCAAAAGAAATACAACAAAGCTAACCCATTGCACAAACAAAGATATTATTAAGACACAAAACAAAGGATTTAGTTATTCATAAAGAAAATAAACATACAGTAGAGAAATGTCCATAAGAAATAAATATGTAACTGTGCCTTTTTCTTCAAAACCATCATGGAGGGGTAATAGATTTTTTATTATCGAGAAGTCGTAAAGTATGACCTTCGACTGGATCTTGTGTTGGAATATTAATGCCTTGTCTAGCTTTGATAGATTCAGAGGATTCACTTTCTTCATAATGTCTAGAAAGATTGAGGGTTGAAGATTTTTGATTTATAAGGTTTTTGATATTACTGAAATTGTATTGCTAGAGGCAATAAAATTTTCAACGGGTAATTGAACCTTAGGTTTTAAGGTTTTTACAAAAAGTTGAATGTCATTATCAAGTTTTAGATGTCGTATGTTTACAACTTTTGTTTGAATGGTTTTTCCAATGCCAACATTAAAGAGTTTTACAAAATTACTAAGAGTAATAGACCTAAATATGGAAGTATCATTTAGGGCCATACAGTGTTCCCATTATATTCTTAGGATTTTAGATCCTGGTAATAATTGTATGCCTTTAAGGCTAATTGATAATGTACAAGTCTTTTTAACATTTTGATCTCTTAGACTTATACAAAAATCTAGATGTATATTTATCCCGAATAATTTATTAGCAAGATTGGATTTGGATCCTTCGATAATGCTACTTAGGGGATTGTTTATGATTCGTTCTTCCATACAAACTATCATTATGAGTGTATCTATTCTGCTTTGGAATAGAGTAGTGATTTTTTGTTGGATCATACCTATGTGTAGATATTTCATTTTTAGATAATTGGTAATTAATTTCTTTATTTTTTTTGTTTAGAAGACTGATGGATGTTAAATCATCATCCCCCTTTAATTCTATATTTTCTTACAAACGCTCAAAACTATATATGTGTTTATTTAAAAAACGAGATTTAAAAGAAGGGGCTTTATAAATCTCATTTTTCCCTATGAGGTATAGCCTCTTTTAATTTTTCTAAATCTTCATCAGAGATTAAGAATTGTTCTTTTATACTGTCATGTAGTTTTGTTGTATTCTTTTTTCAGAAGTAATTGTGTTCACATTGATTCTGAATTCCCAATATTTTTTGGAATTTTCAGAATCATCTATAGCTATTTCAAAAGTTATGATAGGAAAATCCTCATATTTGTGGATAACTAGTGTTCCAATAGCATCATTTGGTTTGAATAAATAATCCTAATCTTTTAGACTGTTATTTTTAATCAAAAGGGTAGGTGCTTGATAAGTCATGGGTTCTATTGTCCTATGGGTAAAGATATTTTCTTTAATGTGATATGGGGTATTGTATGTT
>JAIUJO010001182.1:62500-102500 GCA_023846275.1 Vanilla planifolia | reverse complement strand
AGACCTAAATGTGGAAGTACCATTTAGGGCCATACAGTGTTCCCATTATATTCCTTGGATTTTAGATCCCGATAAAAATTGTATGCCTTTAAGATTAATTGATAATGTACATGTGTTTTCAGCATTTTGATAGTCTAGAGTTATACAAAAATCTAGATGTATATTTATCTCGAATAATCTATTAGCAAGATTGGATTTGGCACCTCTCATAATGCTACTTAGAAGATTGCTTATGATTCATTCATCCATACAAACTATCATTATGGGTGTATCTATTCTTCTTTGAAATAGAGCAGTGATTTTTAGTTGGATCATACCTATGTGTTGATATTTCATTTTTGGATATATGGTTTTTAATTTCTCTATTTTTTTGTTTAGAAGACTGATGGATGTTAAATCAACATCTACTTTTAATTCTATATTTCCTTACATATGCTCAAAAATATGTTTGTATATTTAAAAAAAGATTTAAAGGAAGGTGCTTTATAAATCTCATTTTCCCCATGAGGTATAGCCTCTTTTAATTTTTCTAAATCTTTATCAAAGATTTCAAATCATTCTCCTATACTGTCATGCAGTTCTATTGCATTTACTTCTTCAAAAGTAATTGTATTCATATTTATTCTGAATTCTCAATATTTTTCGAAATTTTTTGAATCATCTATAGCTATTTATGATGTTATAATAGGAAAATCCTCATATTTGTGGATAACTAGTGTTCCAATAGCATCATTTTGTCTGATTAAATAATCCCAATCATTCAGACTAATGTTTTTATTCAAAATGGTAGGTGCTTGATAAGTCATGGGTTCTATTATCCCATGGGTAATAAAGATATTTTCTTTAGTGTGATATGGGGTATTGTATATTATCCCATAGTAGCCAAAGATATTAAAATGATTATATCTAATATTACCTATGTAGTTTGATAACATTTTAATCTAAGCATTTTATAGGTTATATATCTTGGTGAGGATATTCTTTCTTTTTTTTTGAAAGTTTTAGTGATGGTAATAAAGGTATAACCTTTATTTTAGTTAATATTTTATTTATTGTAATCATATTGATTTTGAGTTTTTCAAACTCTTTTAATTATTTTTTTAAAGATAATTCAGATTCAAACTCTATGGAGTCAGATTCAGACTCTGTGGAGTTAGAATAAGATGTAATTTCATAGACATAATTGTCTTCAAAAATTTTATTTATTGTTCCAATATTGATGGAATATTCTTCTAGGTTGGGGATAATAACTTTCTTAATGTTTACGGAACATTCATTTGCATAATGTTCTTCTTTGTTACACTTAAAAGATCTACAATGTCTTTTACTTTTCTTTTTGTTATATTTTTTAACAAATTTCTTTTTCCTAAATTTTTTATCCAATTTAAATTCAGGTTTCCATTTTCATTTAGTGATTTTGAATTGTTGTCTTTTTTATTTTTAAAGAAAGGTTTTGAATAATGTCGCCAATCATAGACTAGAGGACATCTATAGATATAATTTAAGTCTTCTGAGAATTTGGAGAACAATTATTGCCTATTCAAAAATATTTCAAATTTTTCTCATTTCTTTTTTAGCAGATGTATTCTCACAAGTTTTTTCTATGGCTTCTACATAAGCACTTTTTAGCATGCCAATGTTATGTGGTCTCATAATTCCTTGTGAGGATATTAATTCGTGTTATTTAGCAGAGATTATGTTGTTCTAAGGGAATGGTATTTTGAAAAAAAACTCTTGTATCCAAAATTCTTGTTGAAGAGTATTATCTAAATGGTAAATATAACCTATATATGTAGATCCAAACTCGTCTAGCATACATATATCACATAATTTCGTTTTATGAAGTTTTTCTTCATAATTTTGGTTTTCATTCCATTCTGATTCATTAAAATTGGCTACTAACAAAGAAATTAACATTTCCATTGTTGTTTGTTTAGTTGGTTATTATAAAATGTTTTGACATTCAGATGTATTATTTTTTTAAAAATTTGTTAACCAAGCTAAAGCATTTCCTTCCCAATAGAAAGTAACAAAAAATATATATTATTCTACAGTCATGGTGAGAGGAAGCATAAATATAGTTCCTTTAATTTTTTGTGTCCATTCTATACAATAATCTTTTATTCTTTTATATGAAAGATGATCAATATGTAGTGTTAATTCCCATGTAGTGGAGTCTCTTTTTTCTTCAAGATATCTATGCTTATTTTTGTGTTATGAACACCAATCAGAGCGTCTACCATAATTTAGCATGGTAGAATAAGGAGTCCTATGGATTTGTTCCAAATTATCTCCTTATGATTCTCCTATATGGATTTCATGAGTAGCAATATGTGGAGGTGGAGGAGATGGTTGTGGAGGAGATTGTGGTGAATATCTTAATGGACTAGGAGGATAAAATGTACTACTTTCTCCTCTTTCCATGTTGATTTTATAATCTGTTTATGATCTATAAAAATCTATTAATTGTTGATTTTTTTCATAATATTCATAAATATTTGCAATAGAAGTATCTCCAGTTAGTCCTTTTTTTTGAAGTTCTAAGAACTTCAAATAAACTGATTTATCTAATTTTTGTAAATCCATAATATAATTGTTTAATTGTAATTTAACCATTTAATGTTTGGTTAATTTTGTTCCATTATAATGGAACACTGAGGTTGTAGTAACAGGTTGTTTATTATTTTCAAGTTTTTGAATTTTATCTTTGATTTTTTTAATTGATTCACTATAAAATTTAAAATTCTTACTATGGTAGGATCTTGTCCTACTATGGTAGGTAAATGGATTATATGTTCATAATCCTAGGTATTAAAAACTTGATAGTGATAAGCATCATTAGGAACTAAGATTTCTTTCATAATTTTGTAGTCTTTGTATCATCATAATATCTAAGTTTGTAGAATAGATTTTGTTTTTTGAATTACTTTTTTCTATTTGTTCTATAATTTCTGATTTGACCCTTTTTTGTTTGGCTACATCTATCCTTCCAAAAACCCTTTAGGGTTTTCTTGTGATTTTTTGAGGGAAGTTAGGAAATCTTATCTAAACCACCATCCTTAATCGATTGCTTCAAACAAAATAAGCACAACTTTGATTCGTTTTTGACCTCAAAGCGTAAAGAAAATACAAAAAATACAGCCAAAAGTAATACAACAAAGCTAACCCATTGCATAAAAAAAGAGATTATTAAGACACAAAGCAAAGGATTTAGTTATTCATAAAGAAAATAAACATACAATAGAGAAACATGTAGAACTTACATATGTGAGCACCTAGGCTCTAATACTAGTTTTTCACCATGGCGAATACACTGAGAAACAACTTTGAAGCACTAAGAACAACTGAAGAAAACACTCAGAATACTCTTACAAGGCACTCAGAACTACAAACCAAAGCTTACAATATTTTTTCGATGCCTTTCCTATTGGGTTTGAAGGCTATTTATAATCCTTCTGCCTTAAGGGTGAAGCAAAAGTACTGTTATTAGTGCATCATTATTTTCGTGGGTGGAGAATAAAGCGCTGGCTTTAGTTGGTGCATTTTTACTTTTTGTACCATAGTGGTTGAACCACTGTATTTTGCATATGTTGCTATTGTTTTTGTGGTCCATGTTGGTCCCACCATGCTTTAATCTTTTAAGGCAAGTGCTTCCATAGTATCATCATCTATGATATTATCTGGAACACCTGGCTCAAGATAATCTTTAAAATATTCATCTTTAACAGTCTGTCCAATCTTTCCTAATTTTAGGGATTTTAAGAAGATTTTAATTTCCATTCTCATTGAGATAAATCTTTCGTTTTAGATGCAAATGTGTCTAGGAAGAACATTATTTTTCCACAGTGGACTTTCTTTGCAAAATATTTGGTGTTAAAAGTGATTTTTTGGAAGAAGTCCATGGCAGCATGTCGCCTTGATATGTCTTCAGTAAATAGGTTGGCATTAAATTCTTCTAAAATTGGAGGGGCATCTATATTTCGTATTAGCATCCATACTTGAACAGCTGAATGTAGATTGATGTAATCTCGTTCTTCCCATATAGACCAAATCTAGAAGACAAATATTGTTGAGAATTTGTAGGCATAATCTGAGAGGCTATTTTTGCATGCATCTAGAATATAACTTGTGTAATCTTCTGGATGTGTTGTATTGACATAAACTTCATGTATTATACCTTTCCATAGATGTTGCTAATATTCGGGTATTTCATTGAAACAAGCAATAATGTGAGGATTTTTCTTATGATATATAATAGAAAACCTTTTGATTTAGAAAGGGTGCTTGATGTGTTTCTTCTAGCTTTTTGAAGAACAAGAGTAATTTTTCTTCATCAAGAATATTCTGTTGATAGAATTGTAGCATTTCTTGAATAGTTGCTTTAGCCTCAAGTTTTCGAACTTCTTCTGTTTTAATGTTGAACAGTTGTATTAGAGTTAAAAAATCTTTGATGCTAAAGTGAATAAGATCTACTATTTGGATTGTTGAAAAGATTTCTACAAGAGAATCTCTATTTCTCAACTCGTCTTCTACTTTGAGCAAGACAGCTGATTGGGAAGTAGTAGATCTTGATAATAGTAAATCTAGCTGCTTTTTGTAGCAAAGTTCCCAAGATGTTTGTTCTTATCAAAGCTGTTTTTCAGCCATATAAGTTTTTTCTACTTGGCTAAGTCGATAATATGCAGAATGCCAATCGCTGGCTTGGAGAGCTCTAAAACAGCCATTAATTTTATCATAGAATTCAGTCTATCTCCTTTAAAGCTTTATTGTACCAATCTTTAGTGATGGTTGAGGCAAATTTTTTTCCCTTTTCAATTAGACCAGCTTGGCTTTTCTTTCCAACAAATGTTTTGACTTGTAGGATCATTTGAGAACTCTCTGTCTATTGGGCTTGAATAATTTCTACCTGTTGGGCTTTCTAAATTTTTGCCCTTTGGTTTTGGGCTTCATGAGAATTTTCCACTTGTTGAGTGAAGGTGATCCTTTCTTGGGCTTTTTTCTTTTTGGGAAGAATTTCAGTAAATTCTCCCGATCCTTCATTTTGTCTACAAAAGATTTGAGAAAAACAAGTTCTTCTTTCAAGGTCTGCTAAGACGATCAACAAGAATGGTAGTAAAGCTAGGGATATAATTATTATTATAATTAAATTATTCTACTTATTTTTATTATCAATTTCTATAGTAAATACTCGATGGAGTAAAAATATTTTTAGAATTTTAATGGCCAGTTTTATGGCAAATAATTCTTTGTCATAAGTAGCATATTTGCTTTGGGGTTTTGTAAATTTTCCCGAAGCATATGCTATTATTTCATTAGTGTTCTTTACTAATACTCTAGACCAAAATAAGTCTGAGGCATCTATTTGTAGTATAATATTCTTATCTTCTATTAAAAAATAAAGAATTTTTTTTTGATAACAAATTCTTTTATTTGTTTTATTTTCTTTTATTCCTCTGAACTTAAGAAAATAGGAATTTTATCTGTATTCCATTGACGAGGTTGTTCTCCATTCGTTATTTTGTATTTAGCTTGTTCTCTAGCTAACTTGTTTTGTAGGGCTTTTATTTTAGAGAAAAGTTTAGGCATAAATTTTTGTCCATAGTTTAGGAGTCCTAAAAACTTTATAGTTGTTTTAAACTAGTAATATTTTTTGGAAATTCTTTGACTTTGGTATATGTATGGTCTTGTAATTTTATTTGGCTATTTTTTATTTGTTTGCCTAGAAAATCAATTTCTATTTTGAATAGTTCAATTTTCTTTGGCCTTAAAATAATGCCATGGTTTAGCATTAATTTTATAACATGTAGAAGGTGACCTTTATGTTCCTCCTCTGTTTGAAAAAAATAAGATATCGTCGATATATCCAACAACATAAGGTAGATGTTCAAAAATAGAATTAATCAATTTCTAGAATATTTGAGGTGCATTTTTTAGACCAAATGGCATTACTAGCCATTCGAAATGCCCTTTGGATAACTAAAAGTTGTTAGCTCTATTGATGTTTAATTTGCAAGTTTGCTTTACCAAAATCCAACTTCTTCTTCTTCTTCTTCTTCTTCTTCCTCTTTAAAGTCTTAAAGGCATACAATTAATACCGATGTCTTAAGCGTAAAGAAAATACAAAAAATATGGCCAAAGGTAATACAACAAAGCTAACCCATTCCATATACAAAGATATTATGATGACACAAAGACTTAAAAATTATGAAAGAAATCTTAGTTCTTAATGACACTTATCACTATCAAATTTTTAATACCCCAGATTATGAACATATAATCCATTTACCTACCATAGTAGGACAAGATCCAGCCATAGCAAAAATTTTGAATTTTATAGTGGATCAATTAAAAGAAATCAAAGATAAAATTCATAAACTTGAAAAATAATAAACAACCTATTACTACAACCTTAACGTTCCATTATAATGGAACAAAATTAGCCAAACATTAAATGGTTAAATTACAATCAAATGATTATATTATGGATTTACAAAAATTAGATAAATCGATTTATTTGAAGTTCTTAGAACTTCAAAAATAAGAACTAATTGGAGAAACTTTTAGTAAAAATATTTATAAATATTATGAACAAAATCAATAATTAATGGATTTTTATAGATCACAAATAAATTATAAAATCAACATGAAAAGAGGAGAAAGTAGTACACTTTCCTTGGTCCACCAGGATATGTACCACAATGTCCTCCACAACTATCTCCCACTCCACCTCCACATATTCCTACTCCTAAGTTCCATATGGGAGAACCACAAGGAGATAATTTGAAACAAATCCATACGACTACTTATTCTACCATGCTAAATTTTGGTAAACACTCTAATTGGCATTCATACCATAAAAATAAGAATCGACATCTTGAAGAAAAAAGAGACTCCACTACATGGAGATTAACACTAAATATTGATCATCTTTCATATAAAAGAATAAAAGATTATTCTGTAGAATGGACACAAAAAATTAAGGGAACGATATTTATGCTCCCTCCCACCATGACTGTAGTAGAATATATATAGTTTGCTACTTCCTTTTGGGAAGGAAATGCTTTAGCTTAGTTAACAATTTTTGAAAAATATAATACATCTGAAAGTCAAAATAATTTATAACAACCAGCTAAACAAACAGCAATAGAAACGTTAATTTCTTTGTTAGTAGCCGATTTTGCTAGATCAAAATGGAATGAAAACAAAAATTATGAAGAAAAACTTCATAAAATGAAATTATGTGAAATATGGATGCAAGACGAATTTGTATCTACATATATAGGTTATATTTTCCATTTAAACAAAACTCTTCAATAAGAATTTTGGATACAAGGGTTTTTTTCCAAAAAACCATTCCCTTATAACAACATAATCTCTGCTAATTATCATGAAATAATATCCTCACAAGGAACTATGAGGCCACATAACACTGGCATGCTCAGAAGAGCTTCTGTAGAAGCTATGGAAAAAACTTGTGAGAATACATCTACTCAAAAAGAAATACGTAAAAATTTGAAATCTTCTAGAATGGGTTATAATTATTCCTCAAAATTCTCAAAAGACTTAAATTATATCTATGGGTGTCCTCTAATCTATGATTGACAGCATTATTCAAAATCTTCCTTTAAAAATAAAAGAAGACAAAAATACAAAATCACTAAAAGAAAATGGAAACCTAAATTTAAATTGGATAAAAAATTTCAAAAAAACAAATTTGTTAAAAAATATAACAAAAGGAGGTAAAAAAACATTATAGATGTTTTAAGTGAAACAAAGGACATTATGCAAATGAATGTCTCGTAAACATTCAGAAAGTTATTGTCCTCAACTTGGAAGAATATTCCATCAATATTGGAACAATAGATGAAATTTTTAAATACAATTCTATCTATGAAATTACATCTTATTCTGACTCCACAAAGTCTGAATCTGACTCCATAGAGTCTGAATTTGAATTATCTTTAGAAAAACAATTAAAAGAGTTTGAAAAACTCAAAATCAATATGATTACAATAAATAAAACATTAACTGAAATAAAGGTTATACCTTTATTATCATCACTAAAACTTCCAAAAAAAGAAAGAATATCCTCACTAGGATATAAAATCTATATGGGAAAAATGTTTAGATTAAAACATTATCGAACTAAAGAGGTAATGTTAGATCTAATCATTTTAATACCTTTTGACTACTATGAGATAACATACAATACCCCATATCATGCTAAAGAAAATATCTTTATTACCCAATGGATAATAGAACCCATGACTTATCAAACACCTACCCTTTTGATTAAAAATACTAGTCTGGAAGATTTGATTATTTAATTAGACCAAATGATGCTATTAGAATATTAGTTATCCACAAGTATGAGGATTTTCCTATCATAACATTTGAAACAGTTATAGATGATTCTGAAAATTTCGAAAAATATTGGGAATTCAGAATCAATATGAACATAATTACTTCTAAAGAAGTAAATACAACAGAGCTACATGACAGTATAGGAGAACAATTTGAAATCACTACTGAAGATTTAGAAAAATTAAAAGAGGCTATACCTCATGGGAAAAAGAATGAGATTTATAAAGCCCCTTCTTTTAAATCTCATTTTTTAAATAAACACATATATATTTTTGAGCGTATGCCAAGAAATTTAGGATTAAAGGGAGATGATGATTTAACATCTGCCAGTCTTCTAAACAAAATCAAAATATGGAAATTAAAAATCAAATATCCAAAAATGAAATATCTACATATAGGTATGATCCAACTAAAAATCACTGCTCTATTTTGAAGCAAAATAGATACACCCATAATGATGGTTTGTATGGATGAATGAATCATAAACAATCCCCTAAGGAGCATTATCGGAGGTGCCAAATCCAACCTTGCTAATAGTTATTCCAGATAAATATACATCTAGATTTTTGTATAAGTCTAGACGATCAAAATGTTGAAAAGACCTGTATATTATCAATTAGCCTTAAAGGTATACAATTATTATGGGGATCTAAAATCCCAGGATACAATGGGAACACTATATGGCCGTAAATGATAATTCCATATTTAGGTCTATTACTACTAGTAATTTTGTAAAACTCTTTAATGTTGGCATTACCAAAACCATTCAACCAAAAGTCGTAGAGATACAACATCTAAAACTTGATAATGACATTCAACTTTTTGTAAAAACCTTAAAACCTAAGGTTCAAATACCTGTTGAATATTTTATTACCTCTGGCAATACAACTTCAAAAATTATCAAAAGTCCTATAAATCAAACATCCTCTACCCTCAATCTTCCTAAACATTATGAAAAAGGTGAATCCTCTGAATCTATCAAAGCGAGACCAAGCATTCATATTCCAACAAAAGATCCAGTCGAAGGTTGTACTTTATGACTTCTCGAAAATAAAAAATATATTACCCCTCCATGATGGATTTAAAGAAAAAGACACAATTACTTATTTATCTTCCAGTAACTATACATCTTGCCGATTTTGAGGATGTAACAATACATGTTTGAGGTGATACTAGAGTTGAGGCTAGTTTACTCTAAATTTTTATTCCTAAAAAATTTTGGTTACCTTAGAAACCAAAACCTCTCTCACTGACTTAATGGGACTGCAAGTTTCTTTCACACATAAGGTTGCTAATCTCTCAATTTCAATCCTCGATATTGACAATCACCTTACGACCTACAAATTTAGTTTCGCTTTACTCTCATTAGAGTTTAATATAGATTGTCTCATTGGCTTAGATAACCTTCGCCATTTTGGCCCTTTTAACACTTACTTCTTCACCTTTGATGGACAATTAGTTCCTCGTATACATTTTCCAGAATGTATAGCTCCTTATTATACTCTCACAGCCCAACCTGGTGAATCACAAAAAAATAGAGCTAAAAGTAATATCTAAAGTTAATATCCCATCTAAACCCGCTTATTATTCTCCTATTACTTCTTCTTCTTCTTTTTCCTCTTCTTCTTCTTCTTCTTCTTCTTCTCCTCTTCTTCTTCTTCTTCCTCTTCCCCTTCTTCTTCTTCTTCTTCATCTTCCTCTCTTTTCTTTTCCTCTTCCTCTTCTTCTTCTTCCTTTTCCTCTTCCTCTTCCTCTTCCTCTTCCTCTTTTTCTTCTTTCTCTTCCTCCTCTTCTTCTTCTTCTTCTTCTTCTTCCTCTTCCTCTTCTTCTTCCTCTTCCTCTTCCTCTTTCTCTTCCTCTTCCTCTTACCCTTCCTCTTCTACTTGCTCTTCCTCTACCTCTTCCTCTTCTTCTTTTTCTTCCTCCTCTTCCTCTTCCACTTCTTCTTCCTCTTCCTCTTCCTCTTCCTCTTCTTCTTCTTCTTCCTCTTCTTCTTCTTCTTCTTCTTCTTCCTCTTCCTCTTTCTCTTCCTCTTCCACTTCTTATTCCTCTTCCTCTTCCTCCTTTTCTTCTTCTTCTTCCTCTTCCTCTTCCTCTTCCCCTTCCTCTTCCTCTTCCTCTTCTTCTTCTTCTTCTTCTTCTTATTCTTCTTATTCTTCTTCTCCTTCTTCTTCTTCTTCCTCTTACTTTTCCTCTTCCACTTCCTCTTCCTCTTCCTCTTCCTCTTCCTCTTCCTGTTCCTCTTTCTGAGTTGGAAAATGTCCTTTCACGTGTTTTGATTCCTTTTGTGGGTCCCACCAAGCTTTTAGTTTGTGAGAGCAAGGGCTTCTATGTTGTCCTTGTCCAATTCGTTGTTATCTAAATTGAATTTTGTGCAAGTAGCAAAGAACTCTTCTTTAGTTGCTTATCTTATTTTGCCCAATTTAATTTTTGTTAGAAATGTTTTTATTTTTTTTTTCTGAGTTAAATCTTCAATTTTGTTTGCTAAAGTGTTAAGAAAACTGGCTATCTTTCTATAGTGAATTTGTTTGGCTAGATATTTAGAATTGAAATCTAGCTTCTGAAAAAATTTTGTAGCAGCATTCTATCAAGCTTCTACTTCATTAAATAAGCTTGGTTTGAATTGTTCAAGTAGTGGTGGAGTGTATAAATGTTTCACAAGAATCCATAACTAATTTAAAGAGTATAAATTGATATACTCACGTTCTTCCTACATTGTCTAGATGCAAAAAACAAAAATTATTGAGAATTTAGTTGAGTAAAGATTCGGATAATTCTTGTAAATATCAGGAATAAAGCCTATATAATCTTTAGGCTGTCTGGTATCAATATAAACTTCATGTACTAGTCCTTTTTTAAGATAGACTTAGTATTTAGGAATCTCACTAAAGCAAGCTATTATTCTAGGCCTTTTAATAATAGAATAAAAAACTTCTTGATTGAGGAATAATTGTTTTATTTTTGTTTCTTATAGTTGCTTAAAAAATAAAAATAACTTTTTTTCATCCAAAATATCTTGCTGATATAGCTGAAGCATTCCTAAATAGTAACTTCAGCCACTAATTTTCTTATTTCTTTTGACTTTATATTGAATAGTTGCAATAAGGATAAAAAATCCATATTACGAAAATGAATTAGATTAGATGTATGACTATTGGCAAATATTTCTGAGTGATTCAATCGAAGAGAGTTGTTGTTCGAATTTTTGCAATGAAGAAGACTGAGTTGTTGTAGATCTAGACTAATAATTCTACAGTTTTCTTGTAGTTCTCTTCTTGATTGGTCTGTTGAACCATTGTTTGTTTCATGCCTATGTAACTTTTCTTAATTTGCATTAGCCAAAAATTTGTTGAATGCCAATCATTGGCTTGTAAAGCATGGAAGCATCCATTAGTTTTCTCAAAGAAAGTTGGATCAAATTCTTTGAGATCTTTTTTATACCATTCTTTTGCCTGGCAGCAAACATTTTTCCTTTTTTGAAGGTTCCATAAGAATTGATTTTCTATTTAATCAAAACTTTAGCTGGTAGAGCTTGATCTTTCCATTGTCTGGTTTGAGCTTTTAAATCAACCTTTTGGGTTTTTGAGGATAACTATTGGGTATAAGAAATTTCTATCTTTTAGTTTTAGGCAGATGTTTCCACTTTGACTTTTTGGGCCTTTGCTTTCTTAGGGAGAATTTCTGTAAGTTCTCCTGCTCTTTTTATTTTTTCTACAAATTCTTTGAAAAATAAAAGATCTTCTTTGTTCATGGTCTATTGAGAAAATCAGCAATAATATTAGTAAATATAAGAATATATTTAGCATTGTAATTGAATATTTCAAGGTATAAAGCAAGACGTATGCATCTAAGATTTTCTTTTGGATTATTTATAGTATTTTTTTGAAAAAACTAGGCAATAGATTTGTTGACAGTTTATATTATAAATATTCTACAGAGTAGATATATTTTGAGACATTTGATAGCTAATTTTATAGCTAATAATTCTTTATCATAAGTAGCATATTTACTTTGGGGTTTTGTAAATTTTCCCAAAGTATATGCTACAATTTCATTTGTATTTATTAATAAAACTCCAGACCAGAATAAATCTGAGGCTTCTATTTAAAATATAATATGTTCATCTTTTTTTGGAAAATGAAGAGTTTCATTGTTTGTAGCAAATTCTTTAATTTGTTTAATTTTCTTTTGTTCTTCTAAACTCAAGGAAATAGGAATTTTATCTGTATTCTAGCGACGAGATTGCTTGTTGTTAGTCATTTTGTATTTAGCATGTTCGTTAGCCAATTTGTTTTGTAAAACTTTAATTTTGGAAGAAAGTTTAGGTATGATATTTTTACCATAGTTTAAGAGTCCTAAAAAACTTTACAGTTGTTTTAACTTGGTGAATTTTTTGGAAAACTCTTTCACTTTTGTATATACATGGTCTTGTAATTATACTTGACCATTTTTTATTTATTTTCCTAGAAAATCGATTTTGGTTTTGAATATCAAAATAATACCATGGTTTAGCATTTTTTGATAATATGTAAACGGTGACCTTTATGTTCTTCCTCAAATTGAGAAAAAAAAGTATATTGTCTATGTAAGCGACACCATAAGGCAAATGTCTAAAAATAGAATTAATCCATTTTTGGAACATTTGAGGTGCATTTTTAATCCAAATGGCATGGCTAACCATTCAAAATGCCCTTGTAGATAGCTAAAAGCTATTAATTCTATTGATGTTTAGTTTGCAAGTTTGATTTGGCATCAAAATTGCTATAGTATTTTACACTTTGGATTTGTTTGATTAGGTGCTCGGTAGTTGGAACAAAATAACAATCAAATTTTGTGAAGAGTTTAACTTGGGATAATTGATGGCCATTCGGGCCTTACCACGTTTTATTTCTATGTTATTTCGTACTATAAATGTTGAAGAAGAATGTGAGCTGTGGCTCTTTTGTGTTAGTTTTAAATTTAATAGTTTCTATATTTGATTGTTAAATTCTTATTTATCTATTGGAGATAACATTATATTTTCGACTCATACATTGGTATTTTGGTATTGTTCTAAGAGTTCTATGGAATAATAGCGAGGAGATTTATAAAACAATTTTAGAGGGTCATTTGAATATAAAGGTTCTAAGAGTTTATGAATAGTTTCATCAAAAGGGGTTGCATTTGGAAGGTTATATGTATAAATTGGGTGAGTGTAGGTATAGGTATCAATGAGAGTGGTTCTGGGTTATTCACCATGTTGGGTTGTAGAAAAGTAAGGTGTAATCCACGCAAAAAGATGCATATGAGGAATAACGTGTCCATCAAAGTCAAAGAAGTGGGTATTAAAAGGAGCAAAATGACAAAGATTGTCAAGCCCAAGTAATCAATCAGTATTAAAATCTATTGGTAATAACACAGTTAAATGTATAAGTATGAGGATTATTGTAAATTTCATGTATAGAGATTTTGAGATTTGCTACTTTATGGGTGACAGGGACTTGTTTTCCCATAAAATCAATTAGTTTTGTTTTGATTTCTAAAGGAAGCCAAAATTACTTAGGAATGAAGATTTGCTGAAGTAAACTTGCTTAAGCACCAGTACTAAAGCATGAATTGTTACATCCTCATAGTTAGGAAGATATATAGTAATAGGAAGATAAATATATAATTGAGCTTTATTCTTTAAATCCATTTAGGGAGAAGTAATAGATTCTTTATTTTCAAGAAATCACAAGGTACGACCTTCGAATGGATCTTGTAGAGGAATATGAAAGCTTGGTCTTGCTTCTAGAGATTCAGATGTTTGTCTTTCTTCATAATATCTTGGAAGACTCATTGAAGAAGTGGTACAACTGATAGGATCTTTTGTAACAGTAAAAATTGTATTGTCAGAAGCAATAAAATATTCTACTGGTATTTGAACCTTTGGTTTCATGGTTTTTACAAAAAATTGAATATCATTATCTAGCTTAAGATGTCGTATGTCCATGACTTTTGGTTGGATTGTTTTCCTAATCCTAACATTAAATAATTTTATGAAGTTGTTTGGGGTGATGGATCTAAATGTGGAAGTATCATTTAGAGTAATGCAGTGTTCCAAGTATATACCTAGGATTTTTTATCGAGGTAGTAAATGTATTCCTTAAAGGCTTTTTGATAATGTACAAGCCTTTTCAAAATTTTGGTCATCTAGACTAATACAAAAATCCAGGTGAATGTTTATTCTAAACAATCTATTAGCAAGATCGGATTTGGCTCCTCTAATTATGCCGCTAAGTGGATTGTTAATGATTTATTCATCCATGCAAATGATCATTATTAGTGTATCTATTCCACTACAGAATAGAGTAGTTATTCTTAATTAGATCATACCTATGTGTAAGTATTTCATTTTTGGGTATTTGTTTTTAATTTTTCTACTTTGTTTTTGTTAAGAAGATTGATTGATGTTGAATCATCATCTCCTTTAATTCTATATTTCCTTACATATGCTTGAAAATATGTGTGTGTTTATTAAGAAAATGATATTTAAAAGAAGGGGCTTTATAAATCTCATTTTTTCTCCATGAGGTATTGCCTCTTTTTGTTTTTTTAAGTCTTTATTTGAGATTTCAAATTCTTCTCCTACACTGTCATGTAGTTCTGTTGTGCTTACTTCTTCAAAAGTAATGGTATTAATATTACTCTAAATCTTGATATTTTTCAAAATTTTCTATTATGTTAGTTTCAAATGTTATAATAAAAAAATCTCCACATTTGAGAATAACGAGTAATTCGATTGCATCATTATGTCTGATTAAAAAATCCCAATCTTTTAGACTGGCATTTTTATTCGAGACTATTTGTGCTTGATATGTCATGGGTTCAATTATCCCATGGGCAATAAAGATATTTTCTTTTGCATGATATGGGATATTATGTATGATCCCATAGTATCCAAATGGTATTAAAATGATTTGATTGAATGTTACCTCTATAGTTTGATAATGTTTTAGTCTAAGTATTTTCCCATGTAGATTGTATATCCTGGTGAGGATATTTTTTTCATTTTTGGGAAGTTTTAGCGATGGTAATAAAGGGATAACCTTTATTTGTGTTAATGTTTTATTTATTGTAATCATATTGATTTTGAGTTTGTCAAAATATTTTAGTTGTTTTCTAAAGGTTGTTCAGATTTAGACTCTGTGGAGTTATATTCAGACTTTGTGGAGTCAGAATAAGATGTAATTTTATAGGCATAATTACTATCATAAGAAATTTCATCAATTGTTCCAATGTTGATGGAATATTCCTCTATGTTAGGAATAATAACTCTTTTTATGTTAACTAGACATTCATTTGTATAATATCTCACTTTCTTATATTTAAAACATCTACAATGTTTTTTACCTTTCTTTTTATTATATTTTTTTTGATAAACTTCTTTTTCCTAAACCATTATTCTTTTCTAAATTTGGGTTTCTATTTTCTTTTAGAAATTTCATATCATGGATTTCTTTTGTGTTTAGCATAATATGGTTTAGAACTGTATGTTCTCCAATCATAAATAGGTGGAAAATCATAAATATAATTTAAATCTTCTGAGAATTTTGAGCAACAGTTGTAGTCTATTCTAGAAGATTTTAAGTTTCTACTCATTTCTATTTTAGCAGAAGTATTTTTACAGATCTTTTTAATATATTCTGCACGTGCTCTCCTAAGCATTTCTGTGTTGTGTTGTCGAAAAGTTCCTCTAGATGTAAGTAACTCCTCGTATTTTGAGGATATTATATTGTTCCAAGGGAAAGATAGTTTAGAAAAAAACCCTTGTATCAAAAGCACTTATTGAGGAGTTTCATTTAGATAAATATATCATATATATGTAGAAACAAATTCATCTAACATACATATATAACATAATTTCATTTTATGAAGTTTTTCTTCATAGTTTAGGTTTTCACTCCATTTTGATCTCGTAAAATAAACAATTAATAGTGAAGCTAGCATTTCAATTGCAGTTTGTCTATCTGTTTGTAAGATATTTTGACATTCATCTTTATTATTTCGTTCGAAATTTTTTAGCCAAGATAGTGTATTTTCTTCCCAGTATGATGTAGAGAATTGTATGTATTCTAAAACAGTCATAGTAAGAGGAATCATAAATACAATTCTTTTATTTTTTGAGTCCATTCTATACAATAGTCTTCAACTCTTTTTTTATGGTATATTATCTATGTTTAAAGTGAGTCCCCAAGTTGAGGAGTCTCTCTTTTCTGCTAAATGACAATTTTTATTTTATGGTATGCATGCCAATCTTAGCATTTACCATAATTTAACATGGTTGAATACAAAGGAGTAGTACGAACTTGTTCCATATTATCTCCTTATGATTCTTGCATGTTAACTTAGGTAAAGGTGTTTGTGGAACATAATCATGAGAACCAGGAAGATAGAGAGTACTTTTACTACTTTCTCCTCTTTCCATTCTAATATTATAATCATTTTTACTAGGTTTTTGTAAAAGTATATAACTTCATGATTTTGTTCATAGAAGTTATTTTTTTTATTAGAAATTTCTCCAATGAGTTTTTTCTTTTTGAAGTTCTAGGAACTCCAAGTAAAATGATTTATCTAATTTTTGTAAATCCATAATAAAGTCTATGGATTTTAATTTAACCATTATTATTTGGTTAGTTTTGTTTCAATATAATAGAACTTTGATATATTATTACTTTTGTGTTCTAGATTCTTAATTTTATCCATGATCTTTCTTAATTGACACATCACAGATTGCAGCACGCACACTTTTACACAAGTAATTTACAAGAGCTCACTATTTTACACGAGCAGAGGTTTACAATAGTGGAGGCAAGAAGAGAGAGCGAAGAGAAAATAGAAAGTAGAAAGAAGAAAGAAGAAAGCTAGAGTCCTTCTGATGATTGAGTTCTTGGAGGTCTTCAGAATTTATAGGCTGAGCTTGCTTAGATTGGAAGCAAACGTCAGTACCTTTAACTGTAGAAATTATCATTGCTGTTTATTGTACGATTTTTCACTATTCATCATACGATTTCACTATAGATCATACAATTTTTTCACTGTAGACAACTGTAGATCGTACAATATTCATGCACTGTTCACTGTAGTTAGTGCACCTTTATTGTAGAAGAATAATTTGAAATCTCTGATGAAGATCTAGAGAAACTCAAAGAGGCTATACCTCACAAAGAAAAAAAAGAGATTTATAAAACTACTTTTAAATTTTGCTTTCTTAATAAACATACATATATTTTTGAATGTGTGCAAGGAAATATAGTATATTGATTAGTTTTTTAAAGTTTTATAATCTTATGTTTGATCTCTTCTAACTGATCTAAAATAAAATTTAAAATTCCTTAGATGAGAGGATCTTTTCCTACTGTGGTAGGTAAATGGATTTTGTTTTCCTAATCCTAAGTATTGTTAGTAACTTGACATCGATAAGTATTATTGGGGAGCAAGATATCTTTCATGTTTAATGGACTTTGTGTCATAATAATATGATAAGTTTGTGTAAAGGATTTTGATTTTGTAATTACTTTCTCATGTCTTTTTTTGTATTTTCTACTTTGAACCTTGTTTGTACGGCTACGTCTATCCTTCCTAAAACCTCTAGGGATTCTCGTGGTTTTTTAGGGGAAGTTAAGGAGCCTTTTTAGGGGAAGTTAGGTGTGGTTGAAAAAGGTAAAACCTTTGCAGCAAGAGTTACCAAAGAATGGTATAACAAAGAATTAAAAACATCCAATCCAAAATTTTTCGATAAACTCGATGAATGTTTCAAAACAGTCCAACGAAATGATTGGAGAGCAGCCAACTATTAGCTAACACAAATAGAAAAAACCCATCTGGAAATGAAACAAAACTCTGCTCTACAAACTAAAAAGGATGATAAGTACAAAAGGAGTCTCGAAGCTCTACTCACGAGATCCTCTACAACATAATCAATGACTTTACAAGCCTTAGAACAACAATTGCAAAAAACAGAAGCTTTAGTATAATATTTTCTCAAATCCAAACTTTTGATCTAATCCATTTCAGGATTAAAGATTTCTTGCCTATCTTGCAACAATTCAATGTTCAAATAGAACAAATAAAAGAAATAGAAGGAGAAGTCATGATAAATGAGATATTACAATTATACCAACAAAATATCTTAGACGAAGATAAACTAGTTCTATTCTTCAAACAACTGGAAGAGACTAACATTAAACAACTTTTTAATACAAAAGAAGTCTTCTATATAGGAGATTCAAGACCCAGACTCATAGTATGCTTTAATGAAATACCTCGATATCAACAACACCTACGAAAGGGTATTGCACACGAGGTATATATTAACACCTCTCAACCTAATGACTATAAGGGATACATTTTTAGACATATGTTGACAAAGCTTAAAAATATATTCCGACAAATTTTCTATAGTCTTTCTTTTTCGAATATGGTCGGTTTGGCAAGAACGTGAATACCTCAATTATTATTTTGCTTCCAACTTTGGGAGCTAATGAGGATTTCAGACACTCCTAAATTAAAGGAATTCAAAACAAGCACTTTTAACGAAGAAGATCAACGATGGAAAACTACAACTGAATTCTTCCAGAAAATAGATTTTTGCACCAAATATTTAGCAAAAAGAGTACTAACTGGATCCTTGGGAAGGATTGAAGTTTTGGGTTTCATCCATCTTTGGGTATGTCGTATTGTGCTGTGGAAGGAAGAGATCAAGTTAGCACTCACGACGGCCTCAGCTTTTAAGGTGGCTTGTTCGATTACCCCTCGGTAGGATTGCACCCTCAACTGCTGCTTTGTTGATGGTCCAAGGGTGTCTCAGGGATGCCACGCGATGTGGGATTCTATCTGCACAACATACTGTGACAATTCCCCTCTCTTGGTGGCTGGTGACTTTAACCTGATAATGGGTCAGGAGGAGAAGCGGGGAGGTCGGCCTTTCTTCTATGGTAGCGAGCAGCAATGCTTTGCTGATTTTATGCAGGACCTTCAGCTCGCTGATATGGGTTTTTCTGGCAACCAATTTACCTGATGCAATGGGAAGAAGGGGGGCGCACGCATTCTAGAGTGGTTTGATCGCGCCCTGCTCAATTCTGCTGGCCTGATTACTTTTCCCAACTGTTCAGTACATCATCTGGGTCGCCTTGGCTCGGACCACTGCCCGCTATTAATCAATCTAAGTGGCGACAGGATCCGGCCGAAATCCAGTATGCTCTTATTCGAGAGTATTTGGCTCCACTACCCCCAGTCCTACCGTGTGGTGCAGCAGGTTTGGAGCAGACGTGCGTCGGGGGACCCTAGGGAGATGGTTTCGATGAAGTTCAAGCGGTCACTTATGGCGTTGCGCAGTTGGAGCAGCAGAGAACTGGGGAGTTTGATTAACCGAAACCAAGTACTTTTACGTGACATTGAGGAGCTACAGGAAAGAGAATCGAGGATGGGACTCACTGAGGAGGACCATGGGCGTCTTGCAGACTTGATCACTGCCTTTCACAGGGTTTGCCCATAAGGAGCAGTGGTGGTGGCAGCGTGCCAAGGTCCACTGGGCACAGGTCGGGGGCACCAACACGTGCTTTTTCCTCAACATGGCTTCGTCTCGAGCCCGCATGAACCGCATCTCCATGATCCAAGGCATTGATGACCGGGTGGTGGATTCCCCGGACAGTATCAGACAGGTCTTAACTGAGTACTTTGAGAGCAAGTGGCATTGTAGCATATCCAGGGTTATGCCGCAAGTCATCTCCCCCCCGGTGGTAATTAATACTGATGTGGCTTCCAGGCTGGGAGCTAGGGTCACCGAGGAAGAGATCATCGAGGCTTTGTGGGGCATCAAAAGGAATAGGGCACCGGGATGTGACGAGATCTCGGCTGATTTCTTGCACAGCTATTGGACCATTGCGCGCCATGATGTCATTAATGCTGTGCTAGCTTTTTTTTAGGACTGCAGGCCCCCGAATGTGTGGAAGGACACCCTTATCATCCTGATTCCAAAGAAGCAGGGCACGAGCAAGCCGGAGCATTATAGACCTATTAGTCTCTGCAACGCTGTGTACAAGGTTGTAGCACGGGTCCTTGTCGGGAGATTGAAGCCAGTCTTGTCGGACCTCATTTTTGCGGGAGCAGGCAGCTTTCATTCCTGGTCGTAGTATTTCTGATAATATCAACATCGCGCAGGAGATGGTTGCTAGGATGCGGACTTGCAAGGGTGGTGCGGCTGGACTTATGGCAGTCAAGCTCGATATGGAACAGGCCTAGGACCGTGTCTGTTGGGACTTTCTTCAGGAGATGTTGATGGCTATGGGTTTCCCTCCCATCTGGCAGGACTGGATTGCTGCTTGCATCAGAAGCCCTAGATCCAGCATCCTCTTCAATGGTAATCGCCTCCCGTGGGTGGAGGCTCAGAGGGGTCTACGGCAGGGCTGCCCGCTCTCCCCGTATGTTTATGTCATGGCTTCTGAATATCTCTCTTGCTTGGTAAGGAATCATGAATCATGGCAGCTTTTGGGGTTCCTGTCGGGGAGGCATGCGCCTTGCATATCGCACCTCCTCTTCGCTGACGATGTCATCCTTTTGCTCCTGCCTCCCTCATCGCTGCCCGTCTTATCAGGAGGATTATCCGTGAGTTCGGGAAGGCCGCTGGTTTGCAGGTAAATCTTGCGAAATCCATGGTCTTCTTTAGCACTAACCTTTGCAGGAAGAAGTCCAGGTTAATTCTCAGGAAGCTCAGCATGGAGGAGGGAAGTTCTTTTACATATTTGGGGATCCCCATTACTGCCAAGCGTCTGTCCAAGACTGACCTCAGCTTCTTGCTTCAGCGGTTGGATGCCATGCTGCTCAATTGGAGAGTCAAGCCACTTTCACTGGTGGGCAGGGCCATTTTGGCTTCATTGGCCCTTACTGCCATCCCCTGCCACGTGCTGAGGCATTGTGCTGTGCCGAAAGGGATTATTGAGGCCATGGAGATGCGCATCAGGAGATTTCTATGGGGAGGGACTAGTAGTGCGAGGGCCATTCATTATGCAGCTTGGGAGTGCATCACACTGCCTAAATCTGCCGGTGGCCTGGGCCTCCGGGACCTCCGCGTTTTGCACCGTGTTCTCCACATGGAGGGATGTCGACGTATTCTTAATCGGGAGCCTAGTTTATGGGTGGATTTGATGTGGAGAAGATATGATTTGGAGGATCCACGGATGAAGGCCCCCTGCAACACGTCCCCAGTTTGCAAAATGGTGCTTTGGGCTATGCCGGGGGCCATTTCCCTCTTTGTTTGGCGTATTGGGGATGGGCGAACGACGAGATTCTTGGAAGATAATTGGCTGGGGGTCCTTCCGCTGAGTTGCTGGCCCACTTTCATCAATGTGCACACCTACTGGCCAGCTAGCGTCGCCGAATGTCAACTGCCCGACGGGAATTGGAATTGGGATCTTATCAGCGCTTGGGCAGATGGGGAGCTTCAGGACCACATCTCGCATCTTCCGAGAGCCGTGCGATCCTCACATGACGTATTGCTTCTCTCCCTCACGGAGAAGCCCCGGGCGGCCAGTGGCAAGATTTACTCCAGCATCATCTGCAATACTCGAAAGGGAGGAAATGGTTGCAGGCCCTTGGAGGAATTTTGTGGCATCTGGTAGCTTAGAGTTACTCCCAGGGTCCACGTCTTCATGTGGAGGGTTGCTGGTGATCACCTTCTGTCGGCGGTGTTGTTGACCAGCCGCAAGCTTTGCAATTCTCCCACCTGCCAGCAGGGATGCGAGGAAGACGAGTCCTTGTAGCACATTTTTTGGCGCTGCTCGAAAGCCCAAGAAATTTGGGCTGACCGCATTGTTCGGGCAGCGGTGACCTGCTTGAACCAGCACTCCAGGTTTGACCAGTCTACGGGCACCGATTTATTGTTCATTGACCGGATCCTCCGGTTCGTCGGATCTCCTGCTGCTCGCCAAGGTGCTGGGCGATTGGCTGCGGCCACTATTGCGACTACATTGTACTATATTTGGTCGAGGAGGAATTTAGCTAGACACAACATCTCGATGCCTCTCCCGGGTTCTACTATTCGGACCATCTTACTTGAGGTTCACTCATCTCTCAACCGACATCTCTCTCTCTCCTCCCTGTCCTGCTGGAACCCTGGCAAGTCCATGGACTTGCTTGTCACGCATAGTTGGATTCCCCCCTACAGGTTGGATCAGAGTGAACTGCGATGCGGTGGTTGGTGATTCGGTGGCTTGGTTGGCGGTGGTTGTGCGGGATTGTTTGGGTAGACCTCTCCTGGTGGCTGGTAAACGGTTGCTGTCCCAGGCTGTTGACATGATGGAGACCCAAGCTTTGCTTATTGCGCTTGACATGATTAGGGATCTTCTTCCCCTGCACCGGGCTGTGGAATTCCAATCTGACTCTATGATGGCCATTCAGGAGGTATGCAAATTGATGTCTTTACACCTGAGATCGGGTGTCTTTGCTGCTACTATCCAGTACGCTTCGGGTCTTGAGGCCATTCGCTTTTCACACATTCTCAGAGACAGAAACAAGCCTGCTGATTGGGCTGCTCGGGCTGCGTGCTCTAACGACTTCGTCTGGGGCCTTGAGGACCCTATTCCGAAGCCCCTGCTTGACCTCATGTTATCTGACTTCACTTTCGATCTCCCTTGAGGGTCCTTTTGTAATTTGGCATTTGCCTTGATATAATAGTATTATATCCTCTTCAAAAAAAAAAAAGAGTACATGGTGGCAAAATGGTTTTTTTCATTGACACACTAGCAACTGAATAAGAAGAAGAAGCCTCTAGATTTTGAAAAATGAGGGCATTTCTCAAAAATATCAAGTTACGACGAATCAGACTACAAGCAAAAGATGAATTTTACAATTTGGAAAATATGCCCTACGTAGGCTCTAAAAATGTCAATGACCTAGATGAAGACACCATGAATACACTAGCACTTACTAATTAAGCATGGTGGATCCATTATAAAAGTAAAGCTCAACCAACTCCAGACACATTAATAAAAGATACCATCAAATCAAAATAAAGGAAAGGCTATCAGAGCGCCAGCAAAAAAGACACCAGAGCACTAGTAAGAAAAAGAAAGTGCACCAACTAAAGGCTACAGCAACAGTGTACGACCAAAGCTTCCTATCAAAGCAAACGCGTCTAAAAATCCCACAATTGTAGAAGTAGAGGTTATCGAGAAACTAGCCTTGAGTCCTCAAGTCTTTTTTCGCCTCTTGGGCCTTACTGAATGTTAAAGCCTGTTGGGCTTTGTAGGAAGTTCTGGCTTGTAGGGCCTTTGGGGATGATTCAACCTGTTGGGCCTTATTGGAGGATTCGATTTGTTGGGCCTTTTCCTTCTTTTCATTTTTACAACAATGGCTTTTAAGAACTGTAAATCATCTTCATTCATTGCCTGGACAAGAAATCTATAAGAGTATGACTAAAACCAGTGTTATATTTGACGTTATAAGAATAAATTACTAAATAAAGGGTAAGACGTATGCATCTTAGATTTTCTTCAGGGTTATTCAAAGTTTTCTTTTGAAAAAATTGTACAACAGATTGATTGTCTATTTCTATGGTAAATATTCTATGTAAGAGATAAATTTTTAGACTTTTTATTACTAGTTTAATGGCTAGTAATTCTTTGTCATATGTGGCATACTTGTGTTGTGTTTTAGTGAATTTTCTAGATATATAAGCTATTATTTCTGATGTGTTGGTAATGAGAACACCAGACTAATACATATTTGAAGCATCTGTTTGTAATATTATAGAACCAATTTCTATTGGAAAAAAAGGATTTGTTTTGTAGTAACAAATTCTTTAATGTTTTGTATTTCTTTTAGTTCAACTTTTGTTAGAGAAATAGGTATTTTTCTGTATTCCAATGACATGGTTGTTTGCCAGTTTTTTTATATTTTACTTATTCTTCAGCTAATTTATTCAGTAAGGCTTTTATTTTGGAAGATAATTTTGGTATAAATTTTCTTCCATAATTTAATAGGCCTAGAAAACTTTGTAGTTGTTTATGATTAGTAAACATTTCAGGGAATTTTTTTACTTTAGAATTGATATGATCTTGTAATTGTATTTGACCATCTTTTATTTGTTTTCCTAAAAAATCAATTTATGTTTTGAATAGTTCAATTTTATTAGGGCTCAAAATAATACCATGATTTAGCATGAGTTTGATAATATGTAAAAGATAGTCTTTATGTTCTTCTTCTATTTGTAAGAAGACAAGAATATCATCAATGTATGTCACCACATACGGTAAATGGCCAAAGATAGAGTTGATCCATTTTTAGAAAATTTGTGGTGCATTTTTTAGACCAAAGGGCATTACAAGCCATTCAAAATGTACATAAAGTAGTTTGAGATAAAGTTGTTTAATTGGTATCGATAAGTTGATTTTTATCTATAAGCTTAGTTGTTTGAGGTAAAGTTGTTTGATTGGTATCGATAAGATAATTTTTATTGATAAGCATAGTGGGTTTTTCACCACGCTGGGCTGTGGGAGAAAAATAAGGAGCAAGGCATGTTGGAAGATGGATGCGAGGGATGGAATGGCCATCAAAGTCAAAAAAAATGGGTATTGAAAGGAGTGAAAAGTTGTTGATTATCTAATCCAAGTAAACAATTCGTATTAAAGTCTAATGGTAATAAGGCAAAATGGAATTGATAGTGATTTGATATTTTTAGATTATAAACTATATGGGTAACTGGAACTTGTCTACCCATAAGTTGGTGAGGGTTGTTTTGGCTTTTAAAGGAAGCCAAAATCGTTTAGGAATAAATATTTGTTGCAGTAAACTGGCTTCTGTGGCATTGTCTATGAAAGCATGTAGTGTTACATCTTAATATTTAGGAAGATGTTTGGTTATAGGCAGATAGATATGTAATTGTGTATTTTCTTTAAATCAATTATGGAGGACTAATAGAATTTTTATTTTCTAACATATGTAACATTCTTCCTTCAACAGAGTCTTGGTTTGGCATATAAATGCTAGGTCTAGCTTCTAAAGGTTCAAAGTTTTCGTTGGCTTCATAATGTTAAGGAAGACTTAAAGTAGAGGTTGCCCTTTTTATTGGATTTTTGGTAATAGTAGAAATTATATTGTTAGAAGCAATAAAATATTCAACTAGAATTTGAGCCTTAGGTTTTAAGGTTTTAACAAATAATTGAATGTCATTATCTAATTTAAGGTGTCATGTACCTATGATTTTTTGCTGGATAGTTTTTGCAATTCCAACATTAAATAATTTGACAAAATTATTTGGGGTGATGAATCTAAATGTGGAACTATCATTTAGAGTCATGGAGTGTTCTCATTGTATTCCTAGGATTTTTGATCCTAGTAATAGTTGTATACCTTTTAGATTGACTGATAATGTACAAGTCTTTTCAATGTTTTTATCGTCTAGACTTATACAAAAATCAGGATGGATATTTATCCCAAATAGTCAATTAACATGATTGGACTTAGTTTTGCAAGTAATGCTACTGAGTGGATTATTAATGATTCATTCGTCCATACAAACGATCATTATAGGTGTATCTATTGCACTACGAAATAATGTAGCTATTTTTAATTGAATCATACTTATGTGTAGGTATTTTATTTTGGGGTATTTAGTTTTAATTTTTCTATTTTATTTTTATTAAGAAGGTTGATTGATGTTGGATCATCATCACTTTTAATTCTATATTTCCTTGCATATATTCAAAAATATATGTATGTTATTGAGAAAATGAGATTTAAAAGAAGGGGTTTTATAAATCTCATTTTTTCTCCATGAGATATAGCCTCTTTGAGTTTCTCTAGATCTTCATCAGAGATTTCAAATTGTTCTCCTGCACTATCATGTAGTTCTATAGTATTTACTTTATTAGAAATAATGGTATTCATATTAACTCTGAATTCTTGATATTTCTCAGAGTTTTCTACTACGTCCATATTCATCAGAAAATCTTTGTATTTGTGAATAACAAGTAATCCAATTGGGTAGTTAGGTCTGATTAAATAACCACAATCTTCGAGACTGGTATTTTTAATTAGAATTATTGGGGCTTGATATGTAATGGGTTTTATTATTCCATGAATAATAAAGACAATTTTTTTTTGTATCATAAGTGATATTATGTATTATCCCATAGTATCCAAAACGTATTAAAATGATTAGTTGTAACGATAACTCTATAGTGCGGTATCGTTTGAGTCTAATCATTTTTCCCATATAGATAGTATATCCTAGAGAGGATATTTTTTATTTTTTGGAAAGTTTTAATGAAGGTAGTAAAGGGATAATTTTAATTTGATTTAATTTTTTATTTATCATTATCATGTTAATTTTAAGCTTTTAAAATTCTTGAATATTTGTTTCTGAATTTTGTTCAGAATCGGTGTCGATAGAATTGAACGAGGTATAATAAGATGAAATTTAAGAAACGGAATTATCTTCAGAAGTTTCATCAATAATTCCTATATTTATAGAATACTCATTTATGTCATATATAATTATACTTTTGATATTAGTAGGACATTCATTTGCATAAAGTCCTTCTCTGTTGCCTTTACAGCATCGACAATGCTTTTTTCCTTTCTTTTTATTGTTTTTTTATCAAATTTCTTTTTCATAAATCTTTGTTCTTTTCTAAATTCTAGTTTTCATTTTCTTTTAGTAATTTTATATTTTTATTTTATTTTCTTTTTAAAAGAAGGTTTAGATTATTGACTCCAATTATAAACTATAGGAAAACCATAAATATAATTTAAATCTTCTAAAAATTTAAAGAAAAAATTATAGTCCATTCTAGAAGATTTTAAATTTTTACTCATTTTCTTTTGAGCAGAAGTAATTTCACAAGTTTTTTCCATGGCTTGTATACAAGCTCTTTTGAGCATGCTAGTGCTAAGTTGTCTCATTGTTCCTTGTGAGGTTAATAATTCATTATATTTTGTAGAAATTATGTTATTCCATGGGAAGGGTATTTTAGAATAGAACCCTTAAATCAAAAATTCTTGTTGAAGTGTTTTGTCTAAATAATAAATGTATCTTATGCATGTAGAAACAAATTTGTCTAATAGGCACATATAATTTCATTTTATGAAGTTTTTCTTCATAATTTTTATTTTCATTCCATTCAGATCTAGGAAAATCTGCTACTAATAAAGAAATTAGCATTTCAATTACTGTTTGTTTAGCTTATTGTTGCAAAATATTTTAACATTCTTGGGTATTATGTTTTTCAAAATTTGTTAACCAAGCTAACGCATTTCCTTCCCAGTATGAAGTAGCAAACCGTATATATTTTGATACCGTCATAGTCGGAGGAAGCATGAATATGGTTTCCATTATTTTTTGGGTCCATTCTACACAATAATCTTTTATTTTTTGTAAGGAATATGATATATATTTAATGTTAAATCCTGAGTAGAGGAGTCCCGTTTTTCCTCAAAATGTCAATTTTTATTTTTATGGTATGTATGCCAATCGGAGCATTTACCATAATTTAGCATGGTAGAATATGAAGGAGTTGTATAGACTTTTCTATGTTATCTCCTTGTGATTCTCTCATATTGATTTCAAGAGAGTGAATATGTGGAGAAGGTGGAGAAGGTTGATGTGGTTGAGGAGATTGTGATACATATCCTGGTGGACCAGGAAGATAGAGAGTAATACTTTCTCCACTTTTGATGTTGATTTTATTATCTGTTCAAGATTTATAAAAATCTATTAATTATTAATTTTGTTCATAATATGTACAAATATTTTCACTAGGGATTTCTCAAGTAAGTTCTTTCTTTTAAAGTTCCAAGAACTTCAAATAAATTGATTTGTCTAATTTTTGTAAATCCATAACAAAATTTGAAGTTTATAGTTTAATCATTTATTGTTTGGTTAATTTTGTTCCAATATAATGGAATTTTGATGTAGTAGATTGTTTAGTCTTTTCGAGTTTTATAATTTTATCTTTGATATCATTTTGAATTAATTTAATGTTTAATTATTCTTGGATTTGATTATGCAATTCTTGTTTATTGATGGGTGATACCATTATACTATTAACACGTATATTGGTATTGTGATATTGTTCAAGTAAACCTTAAATTAATTCAAAAAAGCCATAGTCCACATTCCTCTCCTACATTTATCCTTCAAAATCATGCTTAAATAAAAAGAGGAAAAGCACGAATGGTTATTAACTATCACAAGCTTATCTCTTGCACAAACTTAGATGGATATTTTATTCCAAATGCGAAATATCTTATTAAACAAGTATAAGGTGTTAAATATTATAGCAAATTTGATGCCAAATCTCAATTTTGGTAAATCAAATTAGCTAATCAAACATCAATAGAACAAACAGTGTCCACAAGGACATTTGAATGGCTTGTAATGCCCTCTGGTCTAAAAAATGCACCACAAATTTTCCAAAAATGGATCAACTCTATCTTTTGCCATTTACCATATGTAGTTGCATACATTGATGACATTCTTATCTTCTCACAAATAGAAGAAGAACATGAAGACCATCTTTTACATATTATCAAACTCATGTTAAATCATGGTATTATTTATAGCCTTGAGAAAATTGAATTATTCAAAACAAAAATCGATTTTCTAGGAAAACAAATAAAAAATAATCAAATACAATTACAAGATCATATCTATTATAAAGTAAAAGAATTCCTTGAAATGTTTACTAATCTTAAACAACTACAAAAGTTTTCTTGGCCTATTAAATTATAGAAGAAAATTTATACCAAAATTATCATCCAAAATAAAAGCCTTACAAAATAAATTAGCTGAACAACAAGCAAAATATAAAAAAACAACTAGCGAACAGCCCTGTTGTTTGAATATAAAAAAAACCTATTTCTTTAACAAAAGTTGAACTAAAAGAAATACAAAACATTGAAGAATTTATTACTACAAAACAAATCCTTTATTTTCCTAAAGAAACTGATTCTATAATATTACAAACAGATGCTTCCGACATTTATTGGTCTGGTGTTCTCATTACCAACACATATGAAGTAATAGCTTATACATCGAGAAATTTCACTAAAATACAACACAAGTATGCCACATATGACAAAGAATTACTAGCCATTAAACTAGCAATAAAAAGTTTAAAAATTTACCTCTTACATAGAACATTTATAATAGAAACAGACAATCAATCTGTTGCACAATTTTTACAAAATAAAACTTTGAATAACCCTGAAGAAAATCTAAGATGCATACATCTTGCTCTTTATTTAAAAATTTATTCTTATAATGTCAAATATATCCATGGTTTTACTAATACTCTTGCTGATTTCTTTTCCAGACAATGAATGAAGAAAATTTGCAATTCTTAAAAGCCTTTGTTGATAAAATGAAAAGAATAGGAGAGTTCACAAAAGTTCTCGCAAAGAAGGCAAAGGCCCAACAGGCCTAATCCTCCAATAAGGCCCAATAAATCGAATTATCCTCAAAGGCCCTACAAGTTGAAACTTCCAGCAAAGCCCAACAGGCTTTAACATTCAGTAAGGACCAAGAGGCAAAAAAAACATGATAAAAACCCAACTGGTTTTGACTAAAAATCTTGAAAAAACAATGCCAGCTAAATTCTTGCCCGAGAAAAAAGGTCATTAAGTATGTTTGAAAAAAGTAAAACCTTTGCAGTAACAATTACCAAAGAATTAAGAACATTCGATCCATAATTTTTTGATAAACTCAATGGATGTTTCAAAGCAGTCCAAGGAAACGATTGGAGAGCAGCTAACTGTTGGCTAACACAGATAAAAAAAACCCATTTCGAAATGAAACAAAACTCTACTCTACAAACTAAAAAGGATGATAAGTACAAAAGGAGTCTTGATGCTCTACTCACGAGATCCTCTACAACACAGCCAATGACTTTACAAGCCTTGGAACAACAATTGCAAAAAATAGAAGCTTTAGCCAAAATTTTTTCTCAAATCCAAACTTCTGGCCTAATCCATTTCAAGATTAAAGATTTCATCCGTATTTTGCAACAATTCAATGTTCAAATAGAACAAACAAGAAAACTAGAAGTCGAAGTCACGGTACAATAGATGCTCTAGTTATATCAACAATAGATCCTAGATGGAGATAAACTAGTTATATTCTTCAAACAACTAGAAGAAACTAACATTAAACAACTTTTTAATATAGAAGAAGTCTTCTATACAGGAGATTCAAGACCCAGACTGACAGTATGCTTTAATGAAATAACTCGATATCAACAACCCCTATGAAAGGGTATTACATGAGGTATATATTAACACCTCTCAGCCTGATGACTATAAGGGATACATTCCAGACATATGTTAGCAAAGCTTAAAAATGTATCCCAACAAATTTTCTAGTCTTTCTTTTTTGAATATGGTCAGTTTGGGAAGAACGTGAATACCTTAGTTATTATTCTGCTATCCAACTTTGGATGCTAATGAGGATTTCAGACACTCCTAAATTGGAGGAATTCAAAAAAAGCACTTTTAATGAAGAAGATGAACGATGGAAAGCTACAACAGAATTCTTCCAGGCAATAGATTTTTGTACCAAATATTTAGCAAAAAGAGTACATGGTGGCAAAATGGTTTTTTTCATTGACACACTAGCAACAAACAAGAAGAAGAAGCCTCTAGATTTCAAAAAATAAGGACATTTCTCAAAAAGATCAAGTTAAGATGAATCAGACAACAAGCAAAAGAAGAATTTTACAATTTGGAAAATATGTCCTATGTAGGCTCTAAAAATGACAATGAGCTAGATGAAGACACCATGAATGCACTAGCACTTACTGATTCCAATTGTGTCATTAAGTCTGATTATGTAATCCCAATCTTTGAGACTGGTATTTTTAATCAAAACTGTCGGTGCTTGATATGTCATGGGTTTTATTATCCCATGAGTAATAAAGATATTTTCTTTTGTATGGTAAAGGATATTATGTATTATCCTATAGTATCCAAAAGGTATTAAAATGATTAGTTCTAATGTTTCCTCTATAATGCAGTATCATTTGAGTGTAATCATTTTTCCCATATAGATAGTATGTCCTGTAGAGGATATTTTTTCTTTTTTGGAAAGTTTCAACGAAGGTAGTAAAGGGGTCATTTTAATTTGAGTTAATGTTTTATTTATCTTTATCATGTTAATTTGAGTTTTTCAAATTCTTGAATATTTGTTTCTGAATTTTGTTCAGAATCGGTGTCGATAGAATTGGACGAGGTATAATAAGATGAAATTTCATAGTGGAAATTATCTTAAAAAATTTCATCAATAGTTACTATATTTATAGAATACTCATTTATGTTAGATATAATTATACTTTTGATATTAACAAGACATTCAATTGCATAATGTCCTTCTTTGTTGCATTTAAAGCATTGACAATGGTTTTTCCCTTTCTTCTTATTATATTTTTAACAAATTTCTTTTTCATAAATCTTTGTTATTTTCTAAATTATGGTTTTTATTTTCTTTTAGTAATTTTATATTTTTTGTCTTCTTTTCTTTCTAAAAGAAGGTTTCAAGTATTAACTCCAATTATAAACTAGAGGAAAATAATAAATATAATTTAAATCTTTTGAAAATTTTCAGCAACAATTGTAGCCCATTCTAGAAGATTTTTAATTTCTACTCATTTCTTTTTGGGTAGAAATATTTTCACAAGTTTTTTCATGGCTTCTTCACAAGCTCTTCTGAGCATGCCAGTGTTATGTTGTCTCATTGTTCCTTATGAGGTCAATAATTTGTTATATGTTGTAGAAATTATGTTATTCCATGGGAAGGGTATTTTAGAAAAGAACCCTTGAATCCAAAATTCTTACTAAAGAGTTTTGTCTAAATGATAAATATATCTTATGTATGTAGAAACAAATTTGTATAACATACATATATCACATAATTTCATTTTATGAAGTTTTTCTTCATAATTTTGATTTTCATTCTATTCGGATCTAGTAAAATCTACTACTAATAAAGAAATTAACATTTCAATTTTTGTTTGTTTAGTTTGTTGTTGTAGAATGTTTTGACATTCTTGGGTATTATTTTTTTCAAAATTTGTTAACCAAGCTAATGCATTTCCTTCCCAGTACGAAGTAGCAAACTGTACATATTCTAATACAGTCATAGTGGGAAGAAGCATGAATATGTTTCCCTTTATTTTTTGGGTCCATTCTACACAATAATCTTTTATTTTTTTTTGTAAGGAATATGATCTATATTTAATGTTAAACCCAAGGAAGAGGAGTCTCGCTTTTCTTCAAAATGTCGATTTTTATTTTTATGGTATATACACCAATCAGAGTGTTTACCATAATTTAGCATGGTAGAATATGAGGAGTCATATGGACTTGTTCTATGTTATCTCCTTGTGATTATCTCATATGATTTTAGGAGTGGGAATATGTGGAGGAGGTAGAGAAGGTTGATGTGGCTGAGGAGATTGTGGTACATATCCTAGTGGAACAAGAAGATAGAGAGTAATACTTTCTCTTCTTTCCATTTTGATTTTATAATCCGTTTGAGATTTATAAAAATCTATTAATTGTTGAATTTGTTCATAATATGTCTAAATATTTTCACTGGGGATTTCTCTAGTAAGTTCTTTCTTTTGAAGTTCTAAGAACTTTAAATAAACTAATTTGTCTAATTTTTGTAAATCCATAACAAAATTTAAAGATTGTAGCTTAACCATTTATTGTTTGGTTAATTTTGTTCCAATATAATGGAATTTTGATGTAGTAGGTTGATTAGTTTTTTCAAGTTTTATAATCTTATCTTTGATCTCTTTTAACTTATCTACGATAAAAGTAAAAATTCATACGATGGCAGGATCTTGTCCTACTATGGTAGGTAAAAGGATTATGTGTTCATAATCATGAGTATTGTTAGTAACTTGACATATGAATACCATTACTTCTGAGAAGTAAATACTATAGAACTACACGATAGTGTAGGAGAACAGTTTGAAATCTCTGGTGAAGATCTAGAGAAACTCAAAGAGGCTATACCTCACGAAGAAAAAAATGAGATTTATAAAATCTCTTCTTTTAAACCTCGCTTTCTCAATAAACATACATATATTTTTGAATGTATACAAGGAAATATAGAATTAAAAGGTGATGGTGATCTAACATCCATCAACCTTCTTCATAAAAAAATAAAAAAATTAAAAACTAAATACCCCAAAATGAAATACCTATGATAAAGGATTTGTTTTGATGTAGTAGGTTGATTAGCTGTTTTTTGAGTTTTATAATCTTATCTTTGATCTCTTTTTACTGAGCTAAGATAAAATTTAAAATTCCTGCTATGATAGGATCTTGTCCTACTGTTGTAGTTAAATGGATTATGTGTTCATAATTCTAAGTTTTGTTAGTAACTTGACATTGATAAGTGTCATTGGGGATCAAGATATCTTTCATGTTTTAAGGACTTTGTGTCATAATAATATCATAAGTTTGTATAAAGGATTTTGATTTTTGAATTACCTTTCTCATTCCTTTTCTGTATTTTCTACTTTGACCCTTGTTTGTGCAGCTACGTCTATCCTTCCTTCAACCTCTAGGATTTCTCATGTTTTTCTAAGGGATGATAGGGAGTCTTTCTAAACAACTATCCCTAATAGACCGCTCCATACAAAAAGAGCATAGTGTCAATTCGTTTCCTACATCAAAGCATAAAAAAATTCAAAAAACTACTAGCAAAAAGTAATGCAAATAAACTAACCCATTACACAAACTAAGATATTATTAAGACACAAAGTAAGTATTTAGTTATTCGTACGAAGAGAAAAGATACAGGAAGAAAGCATATAGTACTTACAGAAAGAGCACTTTGGCTCTGATACCAAATGCACATGCACAACAGTAATGCAAACAACAAACAACACACTACACACTGAATACACACCGATATATAGAGAGGGACTATTACACAGAGGAGAGTAGGAGAGTTGGGAGGAAGACAAAAGACTTGAGGACTCAAGGCTTGTTTCTTGATACCCTCTTCTTCTACAATTATGGGTTTTTATAGATGTGTTTGCTTTGGTAGGAAGCTTTGGTTGTACACTTTTGTTGTAGCCTTTAGTTGGTGTAGTTTCTTTTTCTTGCTGGTGCTCTGGTGTCTTTTTTGCTGGCGCTCTGGTGGCCTTTCCTTTATTTTGATTTGACGATATCTTTTATTAATGCATCTGGTGTTTGTTGAGCTTTACTTTTCAAATGGGTCCACCATGCTTAATCAGTAAGTGCTAGTGCATTCATGGTATCTTCATCTAGCTCATTGTCATTTTCAGAGCCTACGTAGGACATATTTTCCAAATTGTAAAATTCTTCTTTTGCTTGCAGTCCAATTCTTCTTACTTGATATTTTTGAGAAATGTTCTCTTTTTTCAAAATCTAGAGACTCTTCTTCTGTTTCAGTTGCTATGTGTCAATGAAAAATACCGTTTTTCCACCATGTACTCTTTTTGCTAATTATTTGGTGCAAAAATCTATTTTTGGAACAATTCTATTACAGCTTTCCATCGTTTATCTTCTTCGTTAAAAGTGCTTGTTTTGAATTCCTCTAATTCAGGAGTGTCTGAAATCCTCATTAGAATCCAAAGTTGGACAATAGAATAATAGTTGAGGTATTCACTTCTTCCTACACCTACCATATTCGAAAAAAAAGACTAAAAAATTTGTTGGAATACATTTCTAAGCTTTGCTGACATATGCCTGGAATGTGTCATTTATAGTCATCAGGCTGAGAGGTGTTAATGTATACCTCAGGTACAATACCCTTTCGTAGGTGTTGTTGACATCGAGGTATTTCATTAAAGCATACTATGAGTCCGGGTCTTAAATCTCCTGTATAAAAGAGTTCTTCTGTATTAAAAAGTTGTTTAATGTTAGTTTCTTCCAGTTGTTTGAAGAATAGAACTAGTTTATCTTAGTTTAGGATCTGTTGTTGGTATAACTGGAGCATCTCTTGTACCGTGACTTCTACTTCTAGTTTTCTTGTTTGTTCTGTTTGAACATTGAATTGTTGCAAGATAGACAAGAAATCTTTAATCCTGAAATGGATTAAGTCAAAAGTTTTTTAGCAAAGATTTCAACTAAAGCTTCTATTTTTGGCAATTGTTGTCTTAAGGCTTGTAAAGTCGTTAACTTTGTTGTAGATGATCTCGTGAGTAGAGCTTCGAGACTCTTTTTGTACTTATCATCCTTTTCAATTTGTAGAGCAGAGTTTTGTTTCATTTCCAGATGGATTTTTTCTATCTGTGTTAGCCAATAATTGGCTGCTCTCTAATTGTTTCCTTGCACTGCTTTGAAACATCCATTGAGTTTATCAAAAAATTCGTAATTGGATGTTTTTAATTCTTTGTTATACCATTCTTTGGTAACTATTGCTGCAAAGGTTTTACCTTTTTCAACCATACCTAATGAACGTTTTTCCTGGGCAAGAATTTAGCTGGCATTGTTTTTTCAAGACTTTTGGTCAAAACTTCTTGGGTTTTTATCATGTCTTTTTCCGCCTCTTGGGCCTTGCAGAATGTTAAAGCTTGTTGGGCTTTGTTGGAAGTTTCAACTTGCAGGGCCTTTGAGGATGATTCGACTTGTTGGGCCTTATTGGAGGATTCGGCCTTTTCCTTCTTTGGGAGAACTTCTGTGAACTCTCCCGTTCCTTTCATTTTATCAACAAATGCTTTTAAGAACTGTAAATTGTCTTCATTCATTGCCTGGACATGAAATCATCAAGAGTATTAGTAAAACCATGGATATATTTGACATTATAAGAATAAATTTCTAAAGAAAGAGCAAGACATATGCGTCTTAGATCTTTTTCAGGGTTATTCGAAGTTTTCATTTATAAAAATTGTGCAACAGACTGATTGTCTATTTTTATTATAAATGTTCTATGTAAGAGATAAATTTTTAGACTTTTTATTACTAATTTAATGGCTAGTAATTCTTTGTTGTCATATGTGACATGCTTGTGTTGTGTTTTATTGAATTTTCCCAAAGCATAAGCTATTATTTCTGATGTATTGGTAATGAGAACACCAGACCAATACATATCTGAAGCATCTGTTTGTAATATTATAGAATTAGTTTCTTTAGGAAAATAAAGGATTTGTTTTGTAGTAACAAATTCTTTAATGTTTTTTATTTCTTTTAGTTTAGCTTTTGTTAAAGAAATAGGTATTTGTTTATATTCCAATGACATGGCTGTTCGCTAGATGTTTTTTATATTTTTCTTGTTCTTCAGCTAATTTATTTTGTAAGACTTTTATTTGGAAGATAATTTTGGTATAAATTTTATTTTATAATTTAATAGGCCTAAAAAAAACTTTGTAGTTGTTTAAGATTAGTAAACATTTCAAGGAATTCTTTTACTTTAGAATAGATATGATCTTGTGAACAATTTCTTCAAATGGTGTTGCATTGGGAATGTTATTTTGATTGGTATCGATAAGTTGATTTTTATCGAAAAGCATAGTGGGTTTTTCACCACGCTGGGATGTGGGAGAAAAATAAGGAGCAAGGCATGCTGGAAGGTGGATACGAGGGATGGAATGGCCATCAAAGTCAAAAAAATGGGTATTGAAAGGAGCAAAATGTCATAGATTATCTATCCAACTTTGGATGCTAATGAGGATTTCAAACACTCCTAAATAAGAGGAATTCAAAACAAGCACTTTTAATGAAGAAGATGAACGATGGAAAGCTGTTAAAAAAATTCTTTCCTGAAAATAGATTTTTTGCACAAAATATTTAGCAAAAAGAGTACATGGTGGCAAAATTGTTTTTTTCATTGACACACTAGCAACTGAACAAGAAGAAGAAACCTCCAGATTTCAAGAAATAAGGACATTTCTCCAAAATATCAAGTTAGGACGAATCAGACAACAAGCAAAAGAAGAATTTTACAATTTGGAAAATATGTCCTACGTCGGCTTGAAAATGACAATGAGCTAGATGAAGAGACCATGAATGCACTGGTACATACTAATTAGGCATGGTGGACTCATTCTAAAAGTAAAGCTAAACAAACACCAGATGCATTAATAAAAGATACCGTCAAATAAAAATAGAGGAAAGGCCACCAGAAGCGCCAACAAAAAAAACACCAGAGCACCAACACGAAAAAGAAAGTGGACCAACTAAAGGCTACAACAAAAGTGTACGACTAAAGCTTCCTACCGAACCTAACCCATCTATAAAACCCACAATTGTAGCAAAAGAGGGTATCAAGAAACCAGCCTTGAGTCCTCAAGTCTTCTGTCTTCCTCCTAACTCCCCTGCTCTCCTCTGTGTAATAGCCCCTCTCTATATTTCAATGTGTGTTCAGTGTGTAGTGTGTTGTTTGTTGTTTGCCTTGCTATTGTCCATGTGCATTTGGTATTAGAGTCAAAGTGCTCTTCTGTAAGTACTATATGCTTTCTTCTTGTATCTTTTCTCTTCGTACGAATAACTAAATACTTACTTTGTGTCTTAATAATATCTTAGTTTGTGTAATGGGTTAGTTTATTTGCATTACTTTTTGCCAGTAGTTTTTTGAATTTTTTTGTGCTTTGAGATAGGAAACGAATCGAAGCTGTGCTCTTTTTGTATGAAACAGAATATTAGGGTTGGTGGTTTAGAAAGACTCCCTAACTTCCCCCAGAAAACCATGAGAAACCCTAGAGGTTGTAAAAAGGATAGATGTAGCCACACAAACAAGGGTCAAAGTAGAAAATACAAAAAAGGAATGAGAAAAGAAATTCAAAATAAAAATCCTTTATACAAACTTATGATATTATTATGACAGAAAGTCCTCAAAACATGAAAGTTATCTTGGTCAACAATGACACTTATCAATGTCAAGTGAAGAAGAAGAAGAAGAAGAAGAACAAGAAGAGGAGGAAGAGGAGGAGGAGGAGGAAGAGGAAGAAGAAGAGGAAGAAGAAGAAGCAGAAGAAGAAGAAGTAGAAGAAGAAGAAGTAGAACAAGAAGAAGCAGAAGATGAAGAAGAAGCATAAGAAGAAGAAGTAATAGTAGAAGAAGAAGTAGAAGAAGAAGAAGTGAAAGAAGAAGTGGAAGGAGAAGAAGAGGGAGAAGAAGTAGGAGGAGAAGAAGAAGGAGGAGAAGAAGGAGAAGAAGAAGAAGAGAAGAAGAAGAAGAAGAAGAAGGAAAAGAAGAAGGAAAAGAAGAAGGAGAAGGAGAAGGAGAAGAAAGAGGAGGAGAAGAAGAAGGAGAAGATGAAGGAGAAGAAGAAGGAGAAGAAGAAGAAGGAGGAGGAGGAGAAGGAAAAGAAGAAGAAGGAGAAGGAGAGGAAGGAGAAGGAGATGGAGAAGAAGAAGGAGAAGGAGAAGAAGAAGGAGAAGAAGAAGAAGAACAAGGAGAAGGAGAAGGAGGAGGAGGTGGAGAGAATGACGAGGGGAAGGAGGATAAGGAAGAGGAAGAGGAGGAAGAGGAGGAAGAAGAGGAAGTAGTAGAAGAAGAAGAAGAAAAGAAGAAGCAAAAGAAGAAGTAGAAAAAGAAGAAGCAGAAGAAGAGGCAAAAGAAGAAGCAGAAGAAGTAGAAGAAGAAGCAGAAGAAGCAGAAGAAGAAGCAGAAGAAGTAGAGTAGAAGAAGAAGAAGAAGAAGAAGAAATAGAAGAAGAAGAAGATGGAAGAGAGAAGGAGGAGAAGAAGGAGGAATAAGGAGGAGGAGGAGAAGAAGAAGGAGAAGAGGAGGAGGAGGAGGAGGAGGAGAAGAAGAAGAAGAAGAAGAAGAAGAGGAAGAAGGGAAAGAAGAAGGAAAAGAATAAGGAGAAGAAGGAGAGGAAGAAGGAGAAGAAGAAGAAGAAGGAGAAGAAGAAGGAGAAGAAGAAGGTGAAGAAGAAGAAGAAGAAGAAAAAGAAGGAGAAGGGGAAGGAGAAGAAGGAGAAGGAGAAGAAGAAGAAGGAGAAGGAGAAGAAGAAGGAGAAGAAGAAGGAGAGGAAGGAGAAGAAGAAGAAGAAAGAGAAGAAGAAGAAGAAGAAGAAGGAGAAGGAGAAGAACAGGAAGAAGAAGAAGGAGGAGGAGGGGAAGGAGAAGAAGGAGAAGGAGAAGGAGAATAAGAAGGAGGAGAAGAAGAAGGAGAAGAAGAAGAAGAAGAAGAAGAAGAAGAAGGAGATGGAGAAAAGTAGAAGAAGGAAAGAAGTAGGGGAAGAAGAAGAAGAAGAAGTAGAAGAAGAAGGACAAGAGGAAGGAGAAGAAGAAGGAGAAGAAGAAGGAGAAGGAGAAGAAAAAGAAGGAGGAGAAGAAGAAGAAGAAGAAGTAGAAGAGGAAGAAGGAGGAGAAGGAGAAGAAGAAGGAGAAGGAGAAGAAGAAGAAGAAGAAGAAGAGAAGGAGAAGGAGAAGGAGAAGGAGAAGAAGAGAGAGAAGAAGAAGTAGAAGAAGAAAGAGGAAGGAGGAGGAGAAGAAGAAAAAGTATGAGAAAAAGAAGGAGAAGAAGAAGGAGAAGAGGAGAAGAAGGGAAGAAGAAGAACGAGAAGGAGAAGAAGAAGAAGAAGAGAGACAGAGAAGGAGAGGAAGAAGAAGAAGAAGAAGAAGAAGGAGAAGGAGAAGGAGAACAAGAAGAGGAAGAAGGAGAAGGAGAAGAAGAAGGAGAAGGAGAAGAAGAAGAA
>JAIUJO010001182.1:45000-60000 GCA_023846275.1 Vanilla planifolia | reverse complement strand
ATGGAGATGGAGAAGGAGAATAAGAGGTACGATTGATAGGATTTTTTTAACAGTAAAAATTGTATTACCAAAATTAATAAAATATTCTATTGGTATTTGAACCTTTTGTTTTATGTTTTTTAGAAAAAGTTTAATATCATTATCTAGCTTAAGATTTCGTATGTCCACGACTTTTTGTTGAATTGTTTTTTAATATCCCGACATTAAGTAATTTTACAAAATTATTTTGGGTGATAGATCTAAATGTGGAAGTATCATTTAAAGCTGCGCAGTATTCCCACTATATACTTAGGATTTTTTTATCCAGGTAGTAATTGTATTCCTTTAAGGCTTATGGATAATGTACAAGTCTTTTCAATATTTTGGTCATCTAGACTTATACAAAAATCAGGGTGAATGTTTATTCCAAATAGTCATTAGCAAGATTGGATTTGGCTCCTCCAATTATGCTACTAAGTGGCTTGTTAATGATTTGTTCATCCATACAAACGATCATTACTGGTCTATATTCCACTACAGAATAGAGCAGTTATTTTTAATTGGATCATACCTATGTATAGGTATTTCATTTTTGGGTATTTTCTTTTTCATTTTTCTATTTTTTTTTTAAGAAGATTGATGGATGTTAAATCATCATCTCCTTTTAATTCTATATTTCCTTGCATTCGCTAAAAAATATGTGTGTTATTAAGAAAGAGAGATTTAAAAGAAGTGGCTTTATAATTCTCATTTTTTCTCCATAAGGTATTTCCTCTTTTAGTTTTTCTAAGTCTTCATCTGAGATTCCAAATTCTTCTCCTACACTGTCATGTAGTTCTGTTGTAGTTGCTTCTTTAGAAATAAGTGTATTCATATTGATTCGAAATTCTTGATATTTTTTGGAATTCATTGAATCATCCACAGTTGTTTCAGATGTTATGATAAGAAAATCCTCACATTTGTGGATAACAAGTGTTCCAATAGCATCGTTTTGTCTAATTAAATAATCCCAATCTTCTAGACTAGTATTTTTAATCAAGATTATTGGTGCTTGATATGTCATGAGTTCTACTATCCCATGGTAATAAAGATATTTTCTTTTGCATGATGTGGGATATTATGTATTATTCCATAGTATCCAAATGGTATTAAAATGATTAAATCTAATGTTACCTCTATAGTTTGATAACGTTCAAGTTTAAGCATTTTTCCCATGTAGATTGTATATCTTGGTGAGGATATTCTTTCCTTTTTGGGATGTTTTAGCAATAGTAGTAAAGGAATAATCTTTATTTGTGTCAACGTTTTGTTTATTGTAATCGTATTGATTTTGAGTTTGTCAAAATCTTTTAATTGTTTATTAGAAGGTTGTTCAGATTTAGACTCTGTGGAGTCAGATTTGACTCTATGGAGTCATAATAAAATGTAATTTCATAGATAGAATTGCTATCATCAAAAATTTTATCAATTGTTCCAATGTTGATGGAATATTCTTTTACGTTAGGAATAACAACTCTTTTAATGTTAACTGGACATTCATTTGCATAATGTCCCTTTTTGTTACATTTAAAACATCTAGAATATTTTTTATCTTTCTTTTTATTATATTTTTTGATAAACTTCTTTTTCCTAAACTGTTGTTCTTTTCTAAATTTAGGATTCCATTTTCTTTTAGAAATTTTATATCTTGGATTTTTTTATGTTTAGCATGATATGGTTTAGAAGCGTATGTCCTCCAGTCATAAATAGGTGGAAAACCATACATATAATTTAAATCTTCTGGGAATTTTGAGTAATAGTTTTAGCCCATTCTGCAAGATTTTAAGATTTTACTCATTTCTTTTTGAGCAAAAGTATTTTCGCAGATCTTTTCCATAGATTCTACACATGCTCTTCTGAGTGTTCCTGTATTGTGTTGCCTAAGAGTTCCTCTAGATGTAAGTAACTCTTTGTATTTTGTGGATATTATATTATTCCAAGGGAAAGGTATTTTAGAAAAAAACCCTTGTATCCAAAACTCTTGATTAGGAGTTTTGTTTAGATGATAAATATATCCGATGTATGTAGACACAAATTCATCTAGTATACATATGTTGCATATTTTCATTTTATGAAGTTTTTCTTCATAGTTTAGGTTTTCACTTCATTCTGATCCTGTAAAATTAGAACTAATAATGAAACTAGCATTTCAATTGTAGTGTGTTTATGTGATCATTGTAGGATTTTTTGACATTCATCTTTATTATTTCTTTCAAAATTTGTCAGCCATGATAGTGCATTTCCTTCCCAATATGATGTAGAGAATTGTATGTTCTTTGAAACATTCATAGTAGGAGGAAGCATAAATATAGTTCCTTCTATTTTTTATGTCCATTCTATGCAATAGTCTTTGACTCTTTTACATGGTATATTGTCTATATTTAAAGTGAATCCCCAAGTTGAGGAGTCTCTCTTCTCTTCTAAATGACGATTTTTATTTTTATGGCATGTATGCAAGTCAAAGCGTTTACCATAATTTAACATGGATGAATATGAAGGAGTAGTATGAACTTGTTCCATATTATCTCCTTGTGATTCTTGCATGTTAACTTTAGGCGAAGGTCTTTGTGGAACATAACTATGAGGACCAGGGAGATAGAGATAAATTTTGTGGATTTTAATTTAACCATTATTGTTTGGATAGTTTTGTTCCAACATAATAGAACTTTGATGTATTATTATTTTTGTTTTCTAAATTTTGAATTTTATCTTTGATCGCTTTTAATTGATCAATGATGTAATTCAGTATTCCTATTATGATAGGGTCATTTCCTATTATGGTAAGTATATGTTCATAATCTTGGATGTTTTTAGTAATTTGACACTTATAAATATCATTGGGAATTAGTATGTTTTTCATAGATTTTGAGTTTTTGTTTATGTTTTCTTATTATTAGATAAGTTTGTAAAATGAGTTTTGATTTTTTAAGAGACTTGTTCTTCTTTTGTATTGTATTTCTGTTTTGACCCACTATTTTATGGCTACATCTACTCTTTCAAAACCGCAAGGTTCCCGAGGGTTTTTTGGGGGAAGTTAGGGATTCTTTCAAAGACCACCATCCCTAGTAGACTGCTACATAAAATAAGAGCACAGCTATGGTTCATTTCCTACTCCATAGGGTAAAGAAATATAAAACAAAGAAGAAGAAGAATCTTAAAACAAACTAACTCATTATACAAACAAATCTTTTAATAAGAAATATAAACAAAAATTTACTCAGACAGAATATAAGAAGCAAACATAAGTTTATTACATAAAAAAACTTACAAGATAACTTGAGCACTAGGCACTGATACCAATCTTATAATGGCACACCAGCACTCCAACCTTAATAGCTTTATACAAGAACACTCAAAATATTCTTATACAATTTGAAAAGAGAGAGTAGAGTGGAAACAGAAAGTAGAAAGCAGAAAGAAGAAAGCTGGAGTTCTTCCGATGATAGAGTTCTTGGAGGGCTTCAGAATTTATAGGCTGAGCTTGCTTAGATTGGAAGTAAACGTCAATGCCTTTAACTATAAAAATTATTGCTTGGTACTGTTGAACATTACTATTCATCATACGATTTTTCACTGTTGATCTTATGATTTCACTGTAGACTCATTGTAGATCGTACACTTTCACTGTAGATTATACACTATTCATGCATTATTCACTGTAGTTAGTGCGCCTTTGTTGTAGTTCTTTCTGAGTTGGGAAATATCTTTTCACATGCTTTATTGTAGTTAGTCGATGAGACCAAGGGCTTCCATAGTGTCTTCGTCCAATTCATTGTTATCTAAATTGAATTCCATGTAAGTAGCAAAGAACTCTTCCTTAACTACTTGTCCTATTTTGCCCAATTTAATATTTCTCAAAAATGTTTTTTATTTTCTTTTCTTTCTGAGTTAAATCTTCAGCTTCGTTTACTAATGTTCAAGAAAATAGTCTATCTTTTTATAGTGAATTTGTTTGGCTAGATATTCAGGATTGAAATCTAGCTTCTAAAAAAGTCTTTAGCAGCATACCATTGAGCTTCTTCTTTATTGAATAAGCTTGGTTTGAATTCTTCTTGATTGATCTATTGGACCATTGTTCATTTCATGCTTAGGTAACCATTCTCAATTTGTGTTAGCCAATAATTTACTGAACGCCAATCGTTGGCTTGTAAAGCATGGAAGCATCCGTTAATTTTCTCAAAGAAAACTTGATTGGATTCTTTGAGAGCTTTGTTATGCCATTCTTTTGGCACTATGATGGAAAATGTTTTTCCCTTTTTGAGGGTTTCATAAGAACTGATTTTCTATTTAATCAGAACTTTAGCTAGTTGAGCTTGATCATTCCCCTTATTGGGATAGAGCTTTTAAATCAACCTTTTAAGTTTTTGATGCCTGTTAGGCATGAAAAGTTTCTATCTTTTAGTTTTAGGCAGATGTTTCCACTTCGGCCTTATGGGCCTTTGCTTTCTTGGGGAGAATTTCTTTAAATTCTCTTGCTCTTTTCATTTTTTTTACAAATTCTTTGAGAAATATAAGATCCTCTTCATTTATGGTCAACTAAGAAAATTAATAATAGTGTTAGTAAATCCAGGAATATATTTAACATTGTAAGTTAATATTTCAAGGTATAAAGCAAGAGTATTCATCTAAGATTTCTTCTAGATTAGTTGTAGTCTTTTTGTGTAAAAACTGGCAATAGATTTGTTGTCAGTTTCTACTTTAAATACTCTATGGAGTTGGTATATTTTGTGACTTTTGATAGCTAATTTTATAACTAACAATTCTTTATCATAAGTAGCATATTTACTTTGAGGTTTTGTAAATTTTCCTGAAGTATGTACTATGATTTTATTTGTATTTGTTACTATGACTCCAAACAAGAATAAATCTAAGACACCTGTTTGTAATATAATATGTTCATCTTCTATTGAAAAATGAAGAATTTGATTTTTTTGTAACAAATTCTTTAATTTGTTTAATTTCCTTTTGCTCTTCTAAACTCAAGAAAATATGGATTTTATCTGTATTCCAGCAACGAGGTTGTTCGTTATTAGTCATTTTGTATTTTGCTTGTTTGGTTGCCAATTTGTTTTGTAAGGCTTTAATTTTGGAAGAAAGTTTAGGTATGAACTTTCGTCCATAGTTTAAGAGTCCTAAAAAACTTTGTAGTTGTTTTAAACTGGTAAAGTTTTAGGAAAACTCTTTTAACTTTTATATATACGGTCTTGTAATTATATTTGACCATTTTTTATTTGTTTTCCTAGAAAATAGATTTTGATTTTGAATAATTCGATCTTCTTTGGACTCAAAATAATATCATGGTTTAGCATTATTTTGATAACATGTAAAAGGTAATCTTTATGTTCTTCCTCTGTTTAAGAAAAAACAAGTATATCGTCTATGTAAATGACATAAGGTAAATGTAAAAAAAATTGAATTAGTCAATTTTTGGAATATTTGAGGTGCATTTTTTAATCCAAATGACATGACTAGCAATTCAAAATGCCCTTATGGATAGCTAAAAACTGTTAATTCTATTGATGTTTGGTTTGCAAGTTTGATTTGCCAAAATCCTGATTTGGCATCAAATTTGTTATAGTATTTAGCACCTTGGATTTGTTTGACTAGGTGCTCAGCAGTTGGTGTAAACAAACCAACAAATTTTGTGCAAGAGTTAAACTTGCAATAATTGATGACCATTCGGGCATTACCATGTTTTATTTCTACGTGATTTCGCACTATAAATGCTAAACAAGAATGTAAGCTATGACACTTTTTTATTAGTTTTAACAGTTCCTGAATTTGACTATTAAATTCTTATTTATCTGTTGGAGATACCATTATACTATTGACTCGTATATTGCTATTCTAGTATCATTCTAAGAGTTTCGTAGAACAATAGCGAGGAGATTTATCAAACCATTTTAGAGGGTCATTGGAATATAGATGTTCTAGAGTTTGTGAACGATTTCGTCAAAAGGGGCTGCATTTGGAAGGTTATAAGTATAAATTGGATGAATGTAGGTATTGGTATCGTTGAGAGTGGTTTTGGGGTTTTCACCACATTGGGCTTTAGAAAAAGAAGGGCAATTCTTGCAGGAAGATGGATAGAAGGAATAATGTGTCCATCAAAGTCCAAGAAGTGGGTATTAAGAGGAGTAAAATGGTGAAGATTGTAAAGCCCAAGTAAACAATCAGTATTGAAATCTAATTGTAATAATGTAAAGTTAATTGTATAAGTATGATGGTTGTTGTAAATATCGGGTATAGAGATTTTGAGATTTGCTACTTTATGAGTAACAGGGACTTGTTTTCCCATAAAATTGGTTAGTGTTGTTTTGTTTTCTAAATGAAGCCAAAATTGTTTAAGAATAAAGATTTACTGAAGTAAACTAGCTTCAACACTAATGTCAACTAATCCATTTTTGGAATATTTGAGGTGAATTTTTTAATGGCATAACTAGTCATTCAAGATGCCCTTGTGGATAGCTAAAAGTTGTTAACTCTATAGATGTTTGCTTTGCAAGTTTGATTTGTCAAAATCCTGATTTGACAAAAAATTTTTTATAGTATTTAGCACCTTGCATTTGTTTGATTAGTTGCTCGATAGTTTGTATAAAATAACCATCAAATTTTGTGCAAGAGTTTAACTTGCGATAATTGATGACCATTCGGGCCTTGCCAGGTTTTATTTCTGCTTGATTTTGTACTATAAATGTTGGAGAAGAATGTGAGTTATGGATCTTTTTTATTAGTTTTAAATTTAATAGTTCCTAAATTTGACTGTTAAATTCTTGTTTATCTATTGAAGATACCATTATACTATTGACTCATATATTGGTATTCTGGTATTATTCTAAGAGTCCTATAGAATAATAGCTAAGAGATTTGGGTCATTGGAATATAGAGGTTCTAAGAGTTTGTGAACGGTTTCGTTAAAAGTGGTTGCATTTAGAAGGTTATAAGTATAAATTTGATGAATGTAGGTATTGGTATCGATGAGAGTGGTTTTGGGTTTTTCATCATGCTGGGCTTTAGAAAAAGAAGGGGCAATTCGTGCAGGAAGATGGATATGAGCAATAATGTGTCCATCAAAGTCGAAGAAGTGGGTATTAAAAGAAGTAAAATGGTGAAGATTGTCAAGCCTAAGAAAACAATTAGTATTGAAATCTAATGGTAATAATGCAAAGTTAAATATATAAGTATGAGGGTTGCTGTAAATATCGGGTATGAAGAATTTGAGATTTGCTACTTTATGAGTAACAAGGACTTGTTTTCCCATAAAATCGATTAGTGTCGTTTTGGTTTCTTAAGGAAACTAAAATGGTTTAGGAAAGAAGATTTATTAAAGTAAACTAGCTTCAGCACCAGTGTCAACTAAAGCATGAATTGTTTCTTCTTCTTCTTCCCCTTCTTCTTCCTATACTTCTTCCTATTCTTCTTCTTGTTCTTCTTCATATTCTTCATCTTCTTCTTCTTCTTCTTCTTCTTCTTCTTCTTCCTCGTTTCTTCTTCTTCTTCTTCTTCTTTTTCTTTATTTTCTTCATCTTCTTCGTCCTCTTCTTTTTCTTTATTTTCTTCATCTTCTTCTTCTACTACTACTTCTCTTTCTTTTTCTTCTTCTTTTTCTTCTTTCTCTACTTCATTCTCCTTTTCCACTTGTTCTTCCTATTCTTCTTCTTCTTCTCCTTCTTCTTTTTCTTTCTCTTCTTCTTCTACTTCTTCTTCTTTTTCTTCTTCTGCTTCTACTTCTTCTTCCTCCTCTTTTTCTTCTTCTTCTTCTATGACTACTCATTCCTCTTCTTCTTCCACTTCTTCTTCTTCTTCTCCTTCTTCTACTTCTTCAACTTGTTCTTTTCCTTCTTCTTTTTCATCTTCTTCTCCTTCTTTTTTTTCTTCTTCTTCTACTACTACTTGTTCTTCTTCCTCTTCTTCGTTTTCTTCTTCCTCTTCTTCTTCTACTTCTTCTTCTACCACTTTTGCATCTTCTTCCACTTCTTCTTCTTCTTCTTCTTCCACCTCTTCAACTACTTCTTCATCTTCTTCTTCTTCTTCTTCTACTTCTTCACCATCTTCTTCTTCTTCTTCTTGTCCTCCTTTTTCTCCTTCTTCTTCTCCTTCGTCTTCGTCTTCTTCTTCTTCTTCCTCTACTTCTTCATCTTCATCTTATTCTTCTTCTTCTTCCTCTTTTCCTTCTTCTCCTTCTTCTTCTTCTTTTTCTCCTTCTCCTTCTACTTCTTCTTCTCCATCTTCTCTTTCTTCAACTTCTTCTGCTTTTACTCCTTGTTCTCCTTATTCTCCATCTTCTCTTACTTCTTCTTCCTCTTCTTCTACTCCTTCTTCATCATCTTCTTCTTCGTCTTCTTCTTCTTCTACTTCTTCTTCTTGTTCTTCTTGTTCTTCTTCTTCTTCTTCATCTTCTTCTTGTTCAGCTTCTTCTTCTTCTTCTCCTTCTACTTCATCATCATCATCTTCTTCTTCATCACATTCTTCTTCTTCTTCTTTCACTTCATTATCTTCTTCTTCTTCTTCTTGTTCTTCTTTTTCTTCTTATTCTTCTTCTTCTTCTTCTTCTTCGTCTTCTTCTTCAAATTCTTTTTCTTCTTTTTCTTCTACTGTTGTATCTTCTTTTTTTCATCTTCTTCTAACTCTTCTTCTTCTACATATTTTTCTTTGTCCTCTTCTTCTCCTTTTCTTCTTCATCTTCTTCTTCTTCTTCTTCTTCATCTTCCTCTTCATCTTCAACTTCTTCTTCTTTTTCTTCTTCTTCTTACTTCTACTTCTTCTTCTCTTTCTTCTTCTTCATCATCATCTTCTTCTTCATCATATTCTTCTTCTTCTTCATCTTCTTCTTCTTCATCTTCTTCTTCTTCATCTTCTTCTTCTTGTTCCATTTCTTCTTTATCTTCTTCTTCTTCTTCTTCTTCCTATTCTTATTCTTCTTCTTCTTCTTCGCATTCTTCTTCTTCTTCTTCTGTTGCATCTTTTTCTTTTTCATCTTCTTCTAATTCTTCTTCGTCTACTTCTTTTTCTTTGCCTTCTCTTTCTTCTTCATCTTCTTCTTCTTGTTATTCTTCTTCCTCTTCTTCTTCTTTGTCTTCCTCTTCATCTTTAGCTTGTTCGTCTCCTTCTTTTTCTTCTTTCTTCTACTTATTCTTCTTCCTCCTCTTATTCTTCTTAGTCTTCTCATCTTCTTCTTCTTCTTCATGATTTTCTTTTTCTTCCACTTCTTCTTCTTCATCTTCCTCTTCTTCTCATTCTTCTTCTTCTCCATCTTCTTCTTATTCTTCTCCTTGTTATAATTATTTTTATTTTTGTTATTCTTCCTCTTCTTTGCCATCTTCTTCTTCTTCTTCATCTTCTTATTCTTCTTCATCTTCTTCCACTTCTTCATCTTCTTCTTCTTCTTCTTCTTCCCACTCCTCTTCTCCATCCTATTCCTCTTCTTCTTCCTCCTCTTCTTCTTCTTCTTCTTCTTCTCCTTCTTCTTCTTCTTCTTCTCTTTCTTCTCCTTCTTTTCCTTCTTCTCCTTCTTCTCCTTCTTCTTCTTCTTCATCATCTTCTCCTTCTTCTTCTTCTTCCTATTCTTCTTCTTCTTCTTCTTCTTTTTCTTCCCCTTCTTCTTCTTCTTCTTTCTTTTCTTCTCCTTCTTTTTCTTGTTCTTCTTCTTCTACTTCGCTTTCGTCTGCTTCCTCGTCTTCTTCCTCTTCCTCTTCTTCTTCTTCTTCCCCTTTTTTTTCATATTCTTCTTCCTACACTTTTTCTCCTACTTCTTCTTTTTATTCTTCTTCTTCCTCTTCTTTTTCTTCTTCTTCAACTTGTTGTTGTTGTTGTTCTTCTTCTTCTTCTACTACTACTACTACTTCTTATTCAACATCATCTTCTTCTTCTTCTTTTTCTTCTTCTTTTTCCTCCTTCTCTTCCTCTTCTTCTTCTTCTTCTTCTTCTTCTTCTTCTTCTTCTTCTTCTTCTTCTTCGTCTTCTTCTACTTCAACTACTTCTTCTTCGTCCTCTCCTTCTTTTTTTCCTACTTCTTCTTCTTCAACTCCTCCGTCTTCACCTTCTAATTCTTCTTCTTCTTCTTCTACTTCTACTTCTTCCTTTTCATCCTCTTCTACTTCTTATCCTTCTTCTTCTTCTTCTTATATTACTACTACTACTACTATTTCTTCTTCTTCTTCATCTCCTTCTTCGTCTTCTTCTTCTACTACTACTTCCTCTTCTTCTTCTTCTTACTCTTCTTCAACTTCTTTTATTTCTTCTTTTTCTTCTTCTTCTTCTTCTTTTCTTCTCCTGCTTCTTCTTCTTCTTCATCTCCTTCTTCTCCTTCTTCTCGTTCTTCTCCTTCCCCTTCTTCTGCTTCCTCTTTTTCTCCTTATCCATCTTCTTCATCTTCTTCTTCTCTTTCTTCTTCTTCTTTCTCTTCTTCTTCTTCATCATCTTCTTCTTCTACTTCTTCTTCATCATCTTCCTCATCTTCTTCATCTTCTTCTTCTTTATCTCCTTCTCCTACTTCTTCTTCTTCTTCCCCTTCCTCTTCTCCTTCTATTTCGTTTCTTCTTCTCCATCTTGTCCTTGTTCTCCTTTTTCTCTTTCTTCCCCTGCTTCTCCTTCTTGTCTTTCTTCCTTTGCTTTTCCTTCATCTCCTTCTTCTCCTTCTCCTTCTTCCTCTTCTTCTTCTTCTTCTTCTTCTTCTTCTTCAACATCTTCATCTTCTTCTACTTTATCTTCACCTTCTTCTTCTTCTTCTTCTTTCTGTACTTCTTCCTCTTCTTTATTCTCTTCTTCTTCTTTTTACCCCTCTTCTTCCTATTCTTCTTCGTCTTTTTCTTCACCTTATTCTTTTTATACTTCTTCTTGTACTTCTTCCACTTTTACTTCTTCTTTTTCTTCTTCTTCTTCTTCATCTTCTTCTTTTTTATTTTCTTCTTCTTCATCCTAATCTTTTTCTTTATCTTCTTATTCTTCTTCTTCTACTACTACTACATCTTCTTCTTCTTCCTCTTCTTCATTCTTCCTTTCCACTTCTTCTTCCCCTTCTTCTTCTTCTTCTTCTCCATCTCCTTTCTCTTCCTATTCTACTTATTCTCCTTTTTCTTCTTCTTCTTCTTCTTCCACTTCTTATTCTTCTTCCACTTTTCTTCTTCTCCGTCTTCTGCTCCTTCCACTTCTTGTTCTTCTTCTTCTTCTTCTTCTTCTTCTTCTGCTTCTACTTCTTCTTCTCTTTCCTCTTCTACTTTTTCTTCTTCTTCTTCTTCTTCTTCTTCTTCTTCGTCTCATCTTCTTCTTCTTCTTCGTTTCATCTTCTCCTTCATCTTCATCTTCTTTTCCTTCTTCTTCTCCTTCTTCTTCTTCTTCTTCTTCTTCTTCTTCTACTTCTTCGCCTCTCCTTCTTCTCCTTCTTCTCCTTCTTCTCTTTCTTCTCTTTCTTCTCCTTCTTCTCTTTCTTCTCCTTATTCTCCTTCTTCTTCTGCTACTTATTCCTCTTCTTCTACTCTTACTTCTTCATCTTCTTCATCTTCTTCTTGTTCTTCTTCTTCTTCTTCTTCTTCTTCTTCTTCTTCTTCTTCTTCTTCTGGGTCTCCCTATTATTATTCTTCTTCTTCTTCTTCATCATCTTCTTCTTCTTCATCATATTCTTCTTCTTCATCATCTTCTTCTTCTTCTTCTTCCACATCTTCTTCTTTATCTTCTTCTTCTTCATCATCTTCTCCTTCTTATTCTTCTTCTTCTTCTTCTTATTCTTCTTCTTTTTCTCATTCTTCTTCTTCAAATTCTTCTTCTTCTTATTCTTCTTCTTCTTCTTCATTTGCTTCTTCTTCCACTTCTTTTTCTACTTCCTCTTCTTCTACTTTGTCCTATTCTTCTCCTTCTTCATCTTCTTCTTCTTATTTGTCTTCCTCTTCGTCTTTAGCTTCTTCTTCATATTCTTCTTCTTCTTTCTTTCACTTCTTCTTCTTCTTATTCTTCTTATTCTTCTCATCATCTTCTTTTTCTTAATGGTTTTCTTGTTCTTCCTCTTCGTCTTCTTCGTCTTCCTCTTCTTCTTCTTATTCTTCTTTTTCTAGTTATTATTATTGTTATTTTTCTTATTTTTCTTCTTCTACTTCTTCTTCTTCTTCTTCTTCTTCTTCATCTCCTTCTTCTTCTTCTTGTTCTTCTTCTTCTACTTCTTCTACTTCCTCTGCTTCTTCTTCCTCTTCCTCTTCCTCATCCTCATCTTCTTCCACTTCTTCTTTCTCTTCTTATTCTTCTTCTTCTTCTTCCTTTTCTTCTTCTTCTTCTTCTTCTTCTTCTTCTTCTTCTTCTATTTTTTCTTCTTCTTCCCGTTCTTTTTTTTTTCTTCTTCTTCATTCTCTTCTTCTTCTTATTCTTCTTCTTCATCATCATCATCATCTTCTTCTTCTTCTTTTTCCTACTCTTCTTCTCCTCCATCTTTCTTTTCTTGTTCCTTCTCTTCTTCCTCCTCTTCTATTTCTTCAACATCTACTTCTTTGTCTTCTCCTTCTCCATCTTCTTCTTCTTCTTCTCTTTTTCCTTATTCTTTCCCTTGTTCCTCTTCTTCTTCTTCTTCTTCTCTTCTTCTTCTTCTTCTTCTTCTTCTTCTTCTTCTCCTCCTCCTCCTCCTCCTCCTCCACCTTCTTTCTCTTCTTCTCCTTTTTCTTTTCCTTTTTCTTCTTCTTCTTCTTCTTCTTCTTCTTCTTCTTCTTCTGCTCCATCTTCCTCTTCTTCCTCTTCCTCTTCCTCTTCCTCTTCTTCTTCTTCTTCTTCTTCTTCCCCTTCTTTTTCATATTCTTCTTTTTACACATTTTCTTCTTCTTCTTCTTCTTCAACTTCTTGTTGTAGCTCTTCTTGTTTTTCTTCTTCTTCATCTTCTACATATTCAACATCTTCTTCTTCTTCTTCTTGTTCTAATTCCCCTTCCTCTTCTTCTTCTTCTTCTTCTTCTTTTTCCTCCACCTCTTCTTCCTCCTCCTCCTCCCCCTCCTCTTCTTCTTCTTTTTTTTCTTCTTCTTCTTCTTCTTCTTCTTTGTCCTCTTCTACTTCAACTACATTTTCTGCTTCTTCATCTTCCTCCTCTTAATTTTCTTCCACTTCTTCTTCTTGTTCAACTCCTCCTTCTTCACCTTCTTATTATGTTTCTTCTTCTGCTTCTATTTCTTCCTTCTCTTCCTCTTCTTCTTCTTATCCTTCTTCTTCTTTTACTACTACTACTGCTACTACTTGTTCTTCTTCTTCCTTTTCTTCTTTTTCTTCTTCATCTTCTTCGTCTTCTTTTTCGACTACTGCATCTTCTTCTTCTTCTTCTTCTTCTTCTTCTTCTTCAACTTCTTCTACTTCTACTTCATCTTCTTCTTCTTCTTCTTCTTCTTTCTCTTCTCCTTCTTCTTCTTCTCCTCCTTTTTCTCCTACTTCCCCTTCTCCTTCTTTCCTTCCTCTTTTTTCCTTCTCCTTCTTCTCCAACTTCTTCTTCTCTTTCTTTTTCTTCTTTTTCTTCTTCTTCTTCTTATTCTTATTCTTTGTCTTCATCATCTTTTTCTTCTTATCCTTCTTAAACTTCATCATCTTCTTCTTCCTCTTCTACTATTTCTACTCCTTTTCCTTGTCCTTCTTTGTCTTGTTCTTCTTCACCTTCTTCTTCTTCTTCTTTTTCTTCTTCTTTGTCTTCCCCTTCTTTGTCTTCTTCTTCGTCTTCATCTTCTTCGTCTTCTTCTTCTTCCTCTTCTTCCTCTTCCTTTTCTTCTACTTCTTCTACTTCATTTTCTCTTCTTCATCATCTTCTTTTTCCTCTTCTTCCTCTTATTTTCTTCTTCCTCTTTCTTTTCTTCTTCCCTATCCTTTACCTCTTCTTCTTCTTCTTCTTCTTCTTCTTCTTCTTCATCTTCTCCTCCTCCTCCTCCTCCTCCTTCTCTTCCTCTATCTTATTCTTTTTTCCCTTCTTCTCCTTTTTCTTTTTCTTCGTCTTCTTCTTCTTCTTCTTCTTCTTCTTCTTCTTCTTCTTCTTCTTCTTCTTCTTCTTCTGCTTCGTCTTCCTCTACTTCCTCTTCCACTTCCTCTTCTTCTTCTTCTTCCCTTTCTTTTTCATATTCTTCTCTCTACACATTTTCTTCTTCTTCTTCTTCTTCTTCTTCTTCTTCTTCGTGAACTTCTTGTGGTAGTTCGTCTTGTTCTTCTTTTTCTTCTTCTTCTTCTACTTATTCTTCTTGTTCTTCTTCTTCTTGTTCTTCTTCTTCCTCTTCCTCTTCTTCTTGTTCTTCTACTTCTTTCCCTTCTTCTTTTTCCTCCACCACTTCTTCCTCCACCTCCTCCTCCTCTTCTTCTTTTATTTCTAATTCTTCTTCAACTTCTTCTTCTTCTACTTTTTCATCTCCTTCTACTTCAACTACTTTTTTCTTCTTCTTCTTCTTCCTCTTCGTTTTCTTCCACTTCTTCTCTTCTTGTTCAACTCCTCCTCCTTCACCTTCTTATTATCCTTCTTCTTTTACTTCTTTTTCTTCCTCTTCTTCTTCTTATCTTTCTTCTTCTTCATCGTCTTCTTCTTCTTCTTCTTCTACTGTTACTACTATTATTACTTATTCTTCTTCTTCCTCTTCTTCTTTTTCTTCTTCGTCTTCTTCGACTTCTTCTACTACTGCATCTTCTTCTTCTTCTTCTTCTTACTCTTCTTCAACTTCTTCTACTTCCTTCTCTTCTTCTTCTTCTTCTTTTTCTTCCTTTTCTTCTACTTCTTCTCCTTCTCCTTCTCCTTCTTCTCCTTCTACCCCTTCTCCTTCTTTCCTTCCTCTTTTTCTCCTTCTCCTTCTTCCCCATCATCTTCTTCTCTTTCTCTTCTTCTTCCTCTTCTTCTTCTTCTTCTTCTTCTTCTTCTTCTTCTTTGTCTTCATCATCTTTTTCTTCTTCTTCTTCTTCTTCTTCTTAAACTTCATCATATTCTTCTTCATCTTCTTCTTCTTCTTCTATTTCTACTGCTTTGCCTTGTCCTTCTTCGTCTTGTTCTTCTTC
>JAIUJO010001182.1:32500-40000 GCA_023846275.1 Vanilla planifolia | reverse complement strand
TTTTCCTTCTACTCCATATTCTCTTAATTCTTCTTCTTCTTCTTCTCCTTCATCCCGTTATTCTTATTCTTCTTCTACTTCTTCTATTTCTTATTTTTCTTCTTCTTCAACTTCTTCTTGTTCTTCTTCTTCTCTTTCTTCTTCTTCTTTTTCTTCATATTCTTCTCCTTCTTCTTTTTCTTCTTCTACTTCTTGTTCTTCTTCCTCTGCTTCCTCTTCCTCTTCCTCTTCTTCTTCTTCTTTATCTTCTTCACCTTCTTCTTCATATTCTACTTCCTATTCTTCTTCTTCTTGTTCTTCTTCTTCTTCTTCTTCTTCCTCTTCTTCTTTTTCTTCTTCTTCTTTTATTTAATCTTCTTCTTCTTCTTCTTCTTCTACTACTGCTTATTCATCATCATCATCTTCTTCTTCCTTTACTTTTTCTCATCCACTTCTTCCTCTTCTTCTTCTTCTCATTCTTCTTCTTTTTCTTCTTCTTCTTCCACTACTTCTTTTTCTTCTTCTTCCACTCCTCCTTCTTCACTTTCTTTTTCTTCTTCTTCTTCTTCTTCTTCTTCTTCACCTTCTGCCTCTTCTTCCTCCTCCTCTTCTACTTCTTATTCTTCTTCTTCTTCTTCTGCAACTACTACTACTTGTTCTTCTTCTTCCTCATTTTCTTTTTCTCTTCTTCGTCTTCTTCGTCTTCTTCTTTTACCTTTATTTCTTCTTCTTCTTCTTCTTTTTATTCTTCTTCTTTTTATTCTTCTTCTCGTTCTTCTTCTTCTTCTCATTCTTCCCCTACTCCTTCTCCTTCCTCTTTTTCTCATTCTCCTTCTGCTTCTACTTCTTCTTCTCTTTCTTCTTCTTCTTTCTTCTCTTCTTCTTCTTCTTCTTGTTCTTCTTCTTCTTCTTTGTCTTCATCTTCTTCTTCTTCTTCTTGATCTTCTTCGTTTCCTTCTTATCCTCCTACTACTCCTCCTCCTTCTTCTTATTCTTCTTCTTCTTCTTCTTCTTCCTCTTCAACTACTACTTCTTCATCATCATCATCATCATCTTCTACTTCTACTACTTCTATGTCTTCTTCTTCAACTTTTTCTTCTTCCTCTTCTTCAACTTCTTCTGTTCTTATTCTTCTTCCTCTACTTCACCTTCTTCTGTTTCTTCTCCTTCTCCATCTTCTCCTTCTTCTTCTTCTCCTTTGCCATCTTCTTCTTCTTCTTCTTCATTTATTTCCTCTTCTTCATCTTCATCATCTTCTTCTTCTTCTTCTTTTCCGTCTTCATTTTCTTCTCCTTCTTCTCTAGATTCTCCTTCTTGTCCAACTTCTTGTTCTTCATCTTCTACTTCTTCTTCTTCTTAATCTTCTTCTTCTTCTTCTACTTCTTCTTCTTTTCCATCTTCTTCTTCTCCTCCTCCTCCTTTTTCTTCTTCATCATGTTCTTCTCCTTCTTCAACTTGTTCTTCTTGTTTCTCTTCTTCTTTTATATCTTCTTCTTCTTTTCTTCTTCTTCTATATCTTCTTCTTCTTTTTCTTCTTCTTCTTCTCCTCCTCCTCATTCTTCTTCTTCTTCTTCATCATCATCATCTTTGTCGTCTTCTTCTTTTTTTTTGTTTTCATCTTCTCCTTTAGCATTTTCTTCTTCTTTTTCTTCCCCTTCTTCTTCTTTCTTCCTCTTCTTCTTCTTCTTCTTCATTTTCTTCTTATTATTCTTATTCTTCTCCTTGTTATTATTATTGTTGTTCTCTTATTCTTCTTCTTCTTCTTCTTCTTCCTTTTCTTCATCATCATCATCATCGTCTTCCTCTTCTTCTTCTTCTTTTATTCATCTTTTTCTTGTTCTTCTTCTTCATCTTCTTCTTCTTCTTCTACTTCGTCTTCTTCTACATCTTATTCTTCTTCTTCTTCTTCTTCTTCTATTACTACTACTTATTCTTCTTCTTCTACTACATCTTATTCTTCTTCCTCTTTTTCTTGATGTCCTTCTTCTTTTTCTTCTTCTTTTTCTTCTTCCTCTACTTCTTCTTCATCTTTCTCATTCTTTTCTTCTTCCCCTTCTTCTTCCTATACTTCTTCCTATTCTTCTTCTTCGTATTCATCTTATTATTCTTCTTGTTCTTCTACTTATACTTCCTCTTCTTCTTCTTCTTTCTCTTCTTTGTCTTCTTTCTCCATCCTCTTTGCCTTCGTCCTCTTCCTCTTCTTCTTCTTCTTCTCCTCCTTCTCCTTCTCCTTCTTCTCCTTCTTGTTCTTCTTCTTCTTCTTCTTCTCTTCTTCTTCCTCTACTTTAACTTCTTCTTCTATTTCTTCTTCTTCTTCTTCTTCTTCTTCTTTCTCCTCCTCCTCCTCATCTTCTTCTTCTCCTTCTCCTTATTCTTCTTCTTCCTCTTCTTCTTCTTCTTCATCATCATCTTCATCTTCTTCATCTTCTTCTTCTTCTTCTTTTTCTTCTTCTTCTTCTTCTTCTTCTTCTTCTTCTACTACTACTACTACTACTTCTTCTCCTTCTCCCCTCTTCTACCTCCTCTTCTTGCTCTTCTTCTTCTTCTTCTTCTTCTTCTAGTATTACTACTACATTTAGTTCTTCTTCTTCTACTTCTACTTCATCTTCTTCTTCTCTCCTTCTCCTTCTTCTCCTTCTCTTCTCTTATTCTTCTTCTTCTTCTTCTTCTCCTCTTTCTTATTCTTCTTCTACTTCTCCTTCTCCTTCTTCTTCTTCATCTTCTTCTTCTTCTCCTTCTCCTTCTTCTACTTCTTCTGCTTCTTCTTCCTGTACTTCTTATTACTAATTTCTTCTTCTTATTCTTTTTCTTCTTCTACTTCTTCCTATTATTCTTTTCTTATTCTTATTCTTCTTTTTTCTTCTTCTTCCTCTCCTCCCCCTTTTCTTCTTCTTATACTCCTCCTTCTCTTACTTTGTCTCCATCACCTCCTTCTTCTTCTTTTTCTTCTTCTTCTTCTTCTTCTTCTTCTTCATCTTCTTCTTTTTCTTTTACTTCTTCTTCTTCTTCCACGCATTCTTCTTCTTCGTTTTGTTCTACATCTTCTTAACTCTTCGTCTTCTTCTCCTTTGTTTCTTGTTCTTCTTCTTCTTAATATTTGCCTTCTTTTTTTCTTCTTCTTCTTCTTCTTCTTCTTCTTCTTCTTTTTCTTCTTCTTCTCCAGTTCTTTTACTTCTTCTTCTTCCTATTCTTCCTACTCTTCTTCTTCCACTTCCTCTTCTTCTTCCACTTCTTCTTCTTCTTCTTCTTCTACATGTTCTTTCTCTTTGTCTTCTTCATCATCCTCATCTTCTTCTTTCACTACTTCCCCCTTTTTCTTCTTCCACATTCTCTTCTTGTTCCCTTTCTTTTAATACTTCTTCTTCTTCTACTTCTTGTTTTTCTTCTTTTTCTTCTTCTTCTTCTTCATTTTCTTTTTCTTCTCCTTCTTCTCCTTCTTCTTCTTCTCCTTCTTCCTCTACTTCTTCTCCTTCTTCTCTTTCTTCTCCTTTGCCTCCATCCTCTTTTTCCACTTCTTCTCCTTCTTCTTCTTCTTCTTCTTCTTTGTATTCTTTTTCTTCTTCTTCTTCTTCTTCTTCTTCTTCCTTCTATTTTTCATCTTCCTCTTCTTCTTCTTCTTCTTCTTCTTCTTCTTTTTCTTCTCCTTTTTCTTCATCATCATCATCTTCTTCTTCTTCTTCTACTACTTCTTCTTCTTCTAACGTTTTTTCTTCTTCATCATCTTCTTTTTTTTCCTTCTTCTTCTTCTTCGTCCTCTTCTTCTTCTTTATCTTCTTCTTCTTCTTCTACTACTACTACTTTTTCTTCTTCTTCTTCTTCTTATTCTTCTTTCTCTTCTTCTTCCTTCCTCTTCCACTTCTACTTCCTCTTCTTCTTCCTCCTCTTCTTCTTCTTCTTCTTCTTCTTCCACTTCTTCTACTTCTCTTCTTCTTTTTCTTCTTTTTCTTCTTCTTCGACTCCTCCTTATTCTCCTTCCTCTTCTTCTTCTTCTTCTTCTTCTTCTTATTTTTCTTCTTCTTCTTCTTCTTCTTCTTCTTCTTCTCCTTTTTCTCCTTCTTCATCTTTTCTTGTTTTTTCTTCTTTTCATCGTTTTCTTCTTCTTAATCTTCTTTTTCTTTTCATCTTCTTCTTCTTCGACTTATTCTTCTTCTACCTCTTCTACTTCTTCTTTATCCTTTTCTTCTTCTTCTTCTTCTACTACTTCTACATCTTCTTCTTTTTCTTGCTTTTATTTTTCATCATCATCTTCTTCTTCTCCTTCTTTTTCTTCTCCTTTTTCTTCATCATCGTCTTCTTCTTCTTATTTTACTATTTCTTCCTCTACATCTTCTTGTTTATCTTCTCCTTCTTCTCCTTTATCTTCTTCTTCTTCTTCTACTTTTCTCCTTCTTCTTCTTATTCTTCTTTCTCTTCTCCATCTTCCTCTTTTCACTTCTACTTCCTCTTCTTCTTCCTCTTCTTCTTCTTCTTCTTCTTCTTCTTCTTCTTCTTCTTCTTCCTTGACTCCTCCTTGTTATTCTCCTTCCTCTTCTTCCTTCTTCTTCTTCTTCTTTTTCTCCTTCTTCTTCTTCTTCTTCTTCTTCTTCTTCTTTTTTCTTTTCAGCTTCATCTTTTCTTCTTCTTCTTAATCTTCTTTTCCTTCTTCTTCTTCTTCAACTTACTCTTGTTCTACCTCTACTACTTCTTCTTCTTCTATCTTCTTCTTTTTCATCTTCTTCTAATTCTACATCTTCTTCTTCTTCTTCTTCTTCTTCTCTTCTTCCTGTTCTTCTTTTTCTTCCTCTTTCTCTTCAACTTCTTCTTTTTCTTCATCTTCTTCTACTTCAACTTCTTCTTCTTCATCATCATCTTCTTCTTCATCATCTTCTTCTTCTTCTTCTTCTTTTCTTCTTCTTCTTCTTCTTTCTACACTTATTCTCCTTCCTCTTCCTTTCTTCTTCTTCTTCTTCCTCTTCTTCTTCTTCTTCTTCTTCATCTTCTTCTTCTACTCCTTGTTCTTCTTCTTCTCCTTCATCTCCTTCTTCTTTTCCTTCTTCTCCTTCTTCTCCTTCTTCTTCTTCTTTTCCTTTTTCTTCCTCTTCCCATTCTTCTTCTTCTTCTTTTTCTCCTATTACTTTTACTTCTTCTTCTTCTTCTTCTTCTTCTTCCTCTTCATCTGCTTCTTCTTCTTCCTCTTCTACTTCTTCTTCTTCTTTTCTTTTTCTTCCTCTTCTTCTCCTTCTTCTTTTTCTTCTTCTTCCTTTGCTTCTTCTTCTTCCTTTTCTTCTTCCTCTTCTTCTCCTTCTTCTTCTTATTCTTCTTTCTCTTCTTCTTCTTCCTCTTCAAATTCCACCTACCCTTCTTTTTCCTCCTCTTCTTCATGTACTTCTTCTTCTTCTACTTCTTCTTCTTCTTCTTTTTGTTCTTCTTCTTCTTCTTTAACTACTATTTCTTCTTCTTCTTCTTCTTCTTCTTCTTCTTCTTCTTCAACTTCTTCTTCTACTTCTTCTCCTACTTCTCTTTCTTCTTCTTCTTCTTATTGCACATCTACTTTTCCTTATTCTTCTACATATTCTTCTTCTTCTTCTTATTCTTCTTCTTCTTCTTCTTCTTCTCCTTCTTGCTCTTCTACTTTTCCTTCTTCTTCTTCTTCTTCTTCCTCTTTTTCTTTTTCTTCTTGTTCTTATTCTACGCATTCTTCTTCTTTTTCTTGTTCTTGTTCTTCTTCTTCTTCATCGTCATCTTCTTCTTCATCGTCTTCTTCTTCGCCTTGTTCTTCGTCATCTTCTTCTTCTTCTTAGTCATCGCCTTCACCTTCTTCTTTTTCTTGTTCGTCTTCGTCTTCTCCTTCTTTTTCTTCTTCCTCTTTTTCTCCTTCTTTTTCTTCTTCTTCTTGTTATTATTATTACTGTTATTATCAATATTCTTAGTCAAAATCATCTTTTTCATTTTCTTCTCTTCCTCTCCTTCCTCTTCTCCTTCTTCCTCTTCTTCCTCTCGTCTTCTTCCTCTTTCTTTTCTTCTTCCCCTTCTTTTACCTCTTCTCCTACTTCTTCTTTTTCTTCTTCTTCTTCTTCTACTCCTTCTTCTTCTTCTTCTTCTTCATATCCTTCTTCTTCTCCCTTTCCTCTTTCTTCTTCTTTTACTTCTCCTTCTTTCTCTTCTTCTTCTTTTTCCTCTTCTTCTTCTTCTTCTTCTTCTTCTCCATCTCCTTCTTCTCTTTCCTCTTCTTCTTCTTCTCCTTCTCCTCCTTCTTCTTCTTATTCCTAATCTCCTCCTCCATCTTCCCCTTCTCCTTCTCCTTCTTATCCTTCTTCTTCTTCTTCTCCTTCTTCTTCTTCTTCCTCTTCTTCTACTGTTACTACAACTACTACTTCTTCTTCTCCTTCTTCTCCTTCTCCTTCTTCTTCTTCTCCTTCTCCATCTTTTACTTCCTCTTCTTCTTCTTCTTCTTCTAGTACTAAAACTTTAGTTCTTCTTCTACTCCTACTTCATCTTCTTCTTCTCCCACTCCTTCTTCTCCCTCCCTTCCTCTTCTTCTTTTCTTTTTCTTCTTCTCCTTCTCCTCCTTATTCTTCTCCTTCTCCTTCCCTTCTTCTTCTTCATCTTCTTCTTCTTCTCCTTCTTCTCCTTCTTACAATTCTTCTGCTTCTTCATCTTCTTCAACTTCTATTACTATTTTTCTTATTATTCTTATTCTTCTTCATCTTCTTCTTCTTCTTAATCTTTTCTTCTTCTTATTCTTCTCCTTCTTCTCCTTCTTCTTCTTCTCCTACTTCTCCATCACCTCCAACTCTTCTTCTTCTACTTCTTCTCCTTCTTCTTCTTCATCTTCTTCTTGTCCTTCTTCTTCTTCTTCATTTTCCTCTTCTTTTTCTTCTACTTCTTCGCCTTCTTCTTCTTCATCATCTTCTTCTTCCTTTCCTTCTGCTACTTCTTCATCAGCTTCTTTTTCTTTTACTTCTTCTTCTTCTACTTCTTCTTCTTCTACTTCTTCTTCTCTACATCTTCTTTGTCTTCATCTTCTTCTTCCCTTTCTTCTTCTTCGTTTTCTTGTACTTCTTCTTCTTAATCTTCCGCCTTCTTTTTCTTCTTTTCTTCTCTTCTTCTTCTTCTTCTTTTTCTTCTTCTTCTTCTTCTTTTACTTCTTCTTGTTCCTGTTCTTATTCTTCTTCTTTCTCTTCTCCTCCTTCTTCCACTTCTTCTTCTTCTTCTTCTTCTTCTACTACTTTTTCTTTTTCTTCCTCTTCTTCTCATCTTCTTTCTCTTCTTCCCTTTTTCTTGTTCCCCTTTCTCTTCTTGTTCCCCTTCTTTTACCACTTCTTCTACTTCTTCTACTACTTCTTCTTCTTCTTCGTATTCTTTTTCTTCTTCTTCTTCCTTTTATTTTTCATCTTCTTCTTCTTCTTCTTCTTCTTCTCTTTTTTCTTCATCATCATCATCATCTTTTTCTTCTTCTAATATTTTTTCATCTTCATCATCTTGTTTTTCTTCTTCTTCTTCGTTCGCTTCTTGTTCTTTATCTTCTTCTTCTTCTTCTAC
>JAIUJO010001182.1:20000-25000 GCA_023846275.1 Vanilla planifolia | reverse complement strand
TCCTCCTTCTTCTTCTTGTCCTTCTTCCTTTGCTTCTCCTTCATCTCCAATTTATCCTCCTTCCTCATTTTCTTGTTCTTCTTCTTCTTCTTCTTCATTTTCTTCTTCGTCTCCTCCTTCTTTTCTATGCCTTCTTCATCTACCTCTTGTTCTTCATCTTCTTCTTCCTCTTCATCTTCTTCTTCTTCTTCTTCACCATCTTCTTCTTCTTCATCATCATCTACATCTTCTTATTCATCTTCTTCTTCATCATAATCTTCTTCTACCTCTTCATCATCTTCTTGCCCATCTTTTACCTCTTCTTCTTCTTCTTCTTCTTCTTCTTCTTCCTCTTCTTCTTCTTCTTCTTCATCTCTTTCATCTTCTTCCTCTTCTCTTTTTTCTTCTCCCTCTTCTCTTCCTTCTTCTTCTACCTTTCCTTCTTCTTCTTCTTCTTCATCATCTTCCTCTTCTTCTTCCTCATTTTCTTCTTCTTCTTCTTCTTCTTCTTCTTCTTCTTCTCCTTCTACTTCTTCTTCAACTCCTTCTACTTCCTCTTCTTCTTCTTGTTCTTCTTCTTCTTCTTTTTCTTATTGTTCTTCTTCACCTTCTTCTTCTTCCTCTACTTCTTCCCCTTCTCGTTCCTCACCTTCTTCTTCTTCTCCTTCTCCTTCTTCCTCTTCTTCTTCTTCTCCTCCTCCTCCTTCTTCTCCCTCTTCTTCTTATTCTTCTTCTCCTTCTCCTTCTCCTTCTCCTTCTTCTCCTTCTTCTTCATCTTCTTCTTTTTCTTCTTCTTCACCTTCTTGTTCTTCTTCTCCTCCTTCTTCTCCTTGTCGTTATTCTCCTTCCTCTTCTACTCCTTCTCTATCTTCTCATTCTTCTTTTTCTCCCTAGTCTTCTTCATCTTCTTCTTCTTCTTCTTCTTCATCATCATCTTCTTCATCTTTTTCTTCTTCTCCTTCTCCATCCCCTTCTTCTTCATCTTGTTCTTTTTCTTCTTCTTCTTCTTCTTCTTCTTCTTCTCCTTCTCTTTCTTCTCCTTCTTCACATTCTTCTATTTCTTCTCCCTTTTCTTCTTCTTCTACTTCTTCTTCTTCTTGTTCCTCTTCTTCTTCTTTTTCTTCTTCTTCTTCTCGTTCACCATCTTCTTCTTCTCCTTCTACTTCTTCTTCGTCTTCTTATTCTTCTTCGTCTTCATCATCATCAACTTCTTATTCTTCTTCATGATCTTCTTCTTCTTCTTCTTTTTCTTCTCCTTCCTCTTCTTATTTTAGATATTCTTCTTGTTCTTCTTCTTCGAATTGTTCTTCTCCTTCTTTTGCTTTTTCTTTTTCTTCTTTTTCTACTTCTACCTCTTTTGCTAGTTCTTCTTCATCTTAATCTTCTCCTTCTTCTTCTTCTTCTTCATATTTAGCTTCTTCTTCCTCTTCTTCATCTTCTTCTTCATTATCATCTTCTTCTTAATTTCTTTTTTCTTCTTCTTCTTCTTCTAATTGTTGTTGTTATTGTTGTTGATATTTTGCTTCTTATTCTGCTTCTTCTTCTTTTACTTCTTTTTCCACTTCTTCTTCTACTTCTTCTTTTTCTCCTTCTTCTTCTACTTCTACTTCTTATTCTACTACTTATTCTTCTTCTTCTCCTTCTTCATCATCATCTCCGTCTTCTTCTTCTTCTTCTACTTCTTCTTTTGCTTCTTTTACCTCTACTTCTTTTTCCTCTTCCTCTTTTTCTCCTACTTCTTTCTCTTCCTCTTCTTCTTCTTCTATTTCTTCTTCTTCTTCCTATTCTTCTTCTTCATCTTCTTTTTTTCTTGCTCTTCTTTTTCTCCATCTTCTTCTTCTTCTTCAACTTCTTCATCTTCATCATCTTCTCCTTCTTCACAATGATCTTCTTCTTCTTCTTCTTCTTCTAATCCTCCTCTTACTCCACCTCCTCCTTCATCTTCTTCTTCTTCTTTTACATGTTTAACTTCTTCTTCTTCGTCATCTTCTCCCTTCTTCTTCTACTTTATCTTCCTCCTCTTCATTTTCATCCTCCTCAACTTCTTCTTCTTCCTCTTCTTCATCTTCTTTTCTTCTACTTCTTCCTCTTCTGCCTCCTCTTCTTTTTCTTCATGCTCTTCCTCTTCTCCATAGTCTTCTTCCTCCTCTTCTTCGCCTTGCACTTCTTCTTTTTCATCTTCTTCTTCTACTTCTACTTCCTCTTCTACTTCATCTTCTTTGACTTCTTCTACTTCATCTTCTTCTCCTTCTTCTTCTTCTTCTACTTCATCTTTTACTTCTTTTTCTTCTTTTTCTTCTTCTCCTTCTCCATCTTCTTCTCCTCCTTATTCTTCTTCTTTTTCTTTTTCCTCCTCTATCCTTTCTTCTACTTCTTCTTCTTCTTCTTGTTCTTCTTCTTCTTCTTCTTCTTCTTACTCTTCTTCTTCATCATCTTCCTCTTCATCTTCTTCTTCCTCTTCTTCTTCTTCTTCTTCTTCTTCTTCTTCTTCTTCTTCTCCTTCTTCTTCTTCTTTATCTTCTTCTTCTTCTTCTTCTTCTTCTTCTTCTGCTTCTTATCATCCTATTTCTTCTTCTTCTTCTTCTTCTTCTTCTTCTTCTGCTCTAGTTCTTCTTCTTCTTTGTCTTCTTCTTCTTCGACTTCTTCTTTTGCATAATCTTCTTCTTCTTCTTATTCTTCTTCTTCTTCTTCTTCTACTCCTTCTCCTCCTCCTTTTTCTTCTTCCACTTCTTTTTCTTCTTCTTCTTCTTCTTCTTCTTCTTCTTATCATTCTTCTTCTTCTCTTTCTTCTTCTTGTTCTCCTTCTCCTTCTAGTTCTACTTCTTCTTCTTCTTCTTGTTCTAGTTCTTCTTCTTTTTCTTTTTCTTCTTCTTCTGCTTCTTCTTATTCCTCTTCTTCTTTCTCCTCCTCTTCTTCTTCTTCTTCTTCTTCTTCATCTTCTTCTTCTTCGTCTTCTTCTTCTTCTGCTTCTTTTTCTTTTCCTTCTTCTTTCTCTACTTCTTCTACCTCTTCAAGTTCTTTTTTTTTTCTTCTTCTTTTTCCTCTTCTTCTTCTTCTTCTTCTTCTTCTTCCTCCTCTTCTTTTTCTTCCTCTTCTTGCACTTCTCCTTCTTCTACTTCTTCTTTCTCATCTCCTTCTTCATCTTGTTCTTCTTCTTCTTCTTTTCTGTCTTCTTCTTCTTCTTCTTCTTACACTACTACTACCTTTTCTTCTTCTTCATCTTCTTCTTCTTCTTCTTCTTCGTCTTTGCCTTCCTTTTCTTCTTCCTCTTTTCTTCTTCTTCATTTTCATCTTCCTATTCTTCATCATCATCATCTTCTTCTTCTTCTTCTTCCTCTTTTTCTTCTTCTTCTTCTTCTTCTACTTCTTCTACTTCTTCCTCTTCTTCCAATTCTTCTTCTTCTTCTTCTTCTATTATTACTACTACAACTGTTTCTTATTCCTCTTCTTTTTTCTTTTTCTTATTCCCTTCTTCTTCCTCTTCTTCTTTCTCTTGGTTTTCTTCTTCTTCTTTCTTTCCTTCTTTTACTTCTCCTTCTTCTTATTCTTCTTCTTGTTCATCTTCTTCTTTTTTTTTCTGTCTTCCTCTTTTTCTTCTCCTTCTTCTTCTTCCCCTTCTTTTTCTCCTTCTCCTGCTTCTGTCACTTCCTCTGTTCCCTTTCTTTTCTTCTTCTTCCCCTTCTTTTTCTTCTTCTCCCTCCTTCTTCTCCTTCTTATTCTTTTTCTTCTTCTTCCTTTTCTTCTTCTTCTTCTTCTTCTTCTTCTTCTTCTCCTTCTTCTGATCCACCTCCCCCTTCCTTTTCTTCTTCTTCATCTTCTTCTCCTTCTTCTTTTTCTTCTTCTACTTCTTCTTCTCCTTCTTCTTCTTCTTCCACTTAGTCCTCTTGCTCTTCTTCATCTTCTTCTTCTTCTTCTCCTTCTCATTCTTCGTCATCTTCTTCTTCTTCTTCTTCCAATTCTTCTGATCGTCTTCCTTTATTTTCCTCATCTTCCTTATATGCTTTTTCTTCTTCTTCTTTTTTCCTCTTTCTTCTTCTTCTTCTTTCTATTCCTCTTATTATTATTCTTCTCCTTCCTCTTCTTCTTCTCCGACTTCTTCTTCTTCTTCTTCTTCAACTTCTTGTTAGTCTTCATCATCTTCTTTGCCTTCTTATGATCCTCCTTCTACTTCTTCTTCTTCTTCTTCCACTACTTTGTCTTCCTCCTCTTCTTCTTCATCCTCTTCAACTTCTTCTTCTTTCACTTCTTCTTCTTCTTTTTCTTCTATTTCTTCTTCTTCTACTTCCTCTTCTTTTTCTTCCTCCTCTTCCTCTTCTCCATCATCTTCTTCTTTTTCTTCTCCTTCTTGCACTTCTTCTTCTTCTACTTCTTCTTCTTCTTCTTCTTCTTTGACTTCTTCTTCTTCATCTTCTTCTCCTTATTCATCTTCCACTTCATCTTCTAATTCTTCTTTTTCTTCTTTTCCTTCTCCTTCTTCTTCTTCTCCTTCTTATTCTTCTTTTTCTCCTTCTTCTTCTTCTTCCTTTTATTCTTCTTCTTCTTCTTCTTCAACTTCTTCTACTTCTTTTTCATCTTCTTCGTCCTCTTCTACTCGTTCTTCTTTTTCTGCTTCCTTTACCTCCTCTTCCTCCTCCTTCTACTACTGCTAACTTCTTCATCTTCTTCTTCTTCTTCTTTTTCATCTTCTTCTTTGTCCTCTTCTTCTTCTTCTTCTTCTTCTTCTTCTTTTTCTTCTTCTTCTTCATCTTCATCTTCTTCTTCTTCATCATCATCTTCTTCTTGTTCTTCTTCTTCATCTTCTTTATCTTCTTCTTCTTCTTCTTCTTCTTCTTCTTATCATCCTTTTTTTTCCTCTTCTTCTTCTTCTTCTTCTCCTCTACTTCTTATCCTTCTTCATCTTTTCTTTCACATCATCTTGTTTTTCTTTCTCTTCTTCTTCTTCTTCTTCTTCTTCTTCTTCTTCTTCTTCTTCATCTTCTCCTTCTACTTCCACTTCTTTTTGTCCTTCTTCTTCTTCTTCT
>JAIUJO010001182.1:7500-10000 GCA_023846275.1 Vanilla planifolia | reverse complement strand
CTTCTTCTTCTTCTTCTTCTTCTCCTTCTTCTTTTTCCTTTTCGTCTTCTTCTTCTTCTTCTCCTTCTTCTTCTTCTTCTTCTTCTTCTTCCACTTCTTTTTCCTCTTATTCTTCTTGTTCTTCTTCTTCTTCTTGTTCCTCTCTTTCTTCCTTTTCCTCTTCTCCTTCTACTTCTTCTTCTTCTACTTCTTCCCCTTACTTCTTCTACTTCATCTTCCAATACCTCTTCTTGCTCATTTTCCTCTTCTTCTACGTCTTCTACTTCCTCTACTTCTTCTTCTACTTATTCTTCTTCTTCTTCTTCTTCTTCTACTTCTTTTTCTTCTTCCTCTTCTTCTTTTTCTTCTTCTTCGTCTTCTTCTACTTCTTCTTCTTTTTCTTGTTCTTCTACTTCTTCTTCTTCCTCTTCTCCCTCTTCTTCTTCTTCTTCTTCTTATTCTTTTTCCTTTTCTTGTTGTTGTTGTTCTTCTTCTTCTTCTTCTTCTTCTTCTTCTTCTACAACTTCTTCTTCTACAACATCTTTTTCTTCTTCTTCTTCTTCTTCTTCTCCTTCTTCTACTTCTTCTTCTTCTTGTACTTCCTTTTCTTCTTCTTCTTCTTTTTCTACTACTACTACTTCTTTCTCTTCTTCTTCTTGTTCTTTTTCATCGTCATAATCATCATCATCTTCTTCTTCTTCTTGTCCTTTTTCTCCTTCTTCTTCTTCTTCTTCTTCTTCTTCTTCTTCGTCTTCTTCTTCTTCTTGTCCTTCTCCTTCTTCTTCTTTTTCTTCTTCTTCTCCCTTTTTTTTTCTTCTTCTTCTTCTTTTTCTCCTTCCTCATCTTCTTCTTTTCCTCATCCTTCTTGTTCCTATTGTTATTCTTCTTCTTCTTCTTATTCTTCTTCTTCTTCTTCTTCTTCTTCTTCTTCTTCTTCTTCTTCTTCGTCTACTATTACTACTACTACAATTTTTTCTTCTTCGTCCTCTTCGTCTTCTTTGTCCTCTTCTTCTTCTTCTTCTTGTTCTTCTTCTTCCTCTTCTTCATCTTCTTTTTCTTCCTCTCCATCCTCGTCTTCATCTTCCTCCTCATCCCCTTCTTCTCCTCCTTCCTCCTCTTATTCTTCTTCGTCCTTATCTTCTTCTTCTTCTTCTTCTTCTTCTTCTTTTTCTTCTTCTTCCTCTTCTTCTTCTCCTTCTTCTTCTTCTTCTTCTTCCACATAATCTTCTTCCACCCCAAATCCAAATTGTTCAACTTCTTCTTCCTCTTTTTATCCTTCTTCTTGTTCTTCTTCTTTATCATCTTCTTCTTCCTCTTCTTAATATTCATATTCTTCGTCTTCATCTTCCTCTTCTTCTCGTTCTCCTTCTCCTCCTTCGTCTTCTTCTCCTTTTCCTTTTACTACTTCTTCTTCTTCTTCTCCTTCATCTTCTTCTTTTTCTTCTGCTTCTCCTTCTCCTTCTTAATCTTCTTCTTCTTTTTCTTCTTCTTCTTCTTCCCTTTCTTCTTCTTCTTCCTCTTCTTCTTCTTTCCTCTTCTTCATCTTCTTCTTCTTCCTCCTCTTCCTCTTCTTCTTTTTCTTCTTCTTCAACTTCTTCTTCCTCTTCTTCTTCTTCTTATTCTTATTCTTTTTTCTTCTTCTTACACTTCTTCTTGTAATTCTTCTTCTTCTTCTTCTTCTTCTTCTTCTCTTACCTCTTCTTTTTCATCTTCCTATTTTGCTTCTTGTTCTCCTTCTCCTTCTCCTTCTTAATCTTCTTCTCCTTCTTCTTCTTCTTCTTCCTCTTCTTCTTCTTCTTTTTCTTCTTATTCCTATTCTTCTTCTTCTTCCTCTTCTTCTTCTTTCTTCTTCTTCATCATCTTCTTCTTCCTCCTCCTCTTCTTCTTCAACCCCATCTTCTTCTTCTTTTTGTTCTTCTTCTTCTTCCTCTTCTTCTTCTTTTCCTTCATATTATTCTTCTTCCTTTTCTTCTTCTTCCTCTACTTCTTGTCCTTCTTCTTCTTCCTCTTCTTCTTCTACTTCCTCTTCTTCTTCTTGTTCCTCTTCTTCTTCTTCATCTTCTTTTACCTTTTCTTATTCTTCTTCCTCTTTTACTTCTTCTACTTCTTCTCCTTCTTCTTCTTCCTCTTCTTCTGCCTTTTCCTGTTCTTCTTCCCCTTCCCGTTCATCTTCTTCTATTCATTCTTCTTCTTCTTCGTCCTCTTCTTCCAATTCTTCTTCTTCATCTTCTTTTGATGCTTCTTTTTCTTCCTCTGCTTCCTCTTCTTCTTCTTCTTCTTCTTCTTCCTCTTATTCTCTTTTCTCTTCTTCTTCTTCCTCCTCTTCTTCTTCTTCTTCATTTTCTTCTTCCCCTTTTTCTTCCTCTTCTTCTTCTTCTTCTTCTTCTTCCTATTCTTCTTCTTCTTTCTCTGCATCCTCTTCATCATCTTCTTATTCTTCTTTGTCTTCTTCTTCTTCATCTCCTTCTTCTTCTTCTACATTTTCTTCTTCTTCTCCTTCTTCATTTTCTTCTTCTATTTC
>JAIUJO010001182.1:0-2500 GCA_023846275.1 Vanilla planifolia | reverse complement strand
ACTTCTTCATCTTCCTATTCCACTTCTTCTTTTTACACTACTTCTTCTTCAACATCATCATCATCATCTTCTTCTTCTTCTTCTCATCTTCTTCCCCTTCTTTTACTTCTTCTTCTTCTTCCCCATCTTCTTCTTCTACTTCTCCTTCTTTTTCTTCTTCTTCTACTTCTCCTTCTTTTTCTTCTTCTTTTTCTTCTTCTTCCTCTCCTTCTACTCCATCTTCTTGTTCTACTTCTCCTTCTACTTCTTCTCCATCATATTCTTCTTCTTCTTCTTCTTCTTTTTCTTCTCCTTCTTATACTTCTTCATCTTCTTCTTCTTCTTCTTCTTCTTCCTCTTTTTTTCTTCTTCTCTTTCTACTTCTCCTTCTTCTAATTCTTCTTCTTCTTCCTCTCCTCTTCCTTCTTCTTCTACTACTGCTTCCTCTGCTTCTTCTTTTTCTTCTTTTTCTTTTTCTTCATCTTCTTCTTCTTTTTAATCTTATTCTTCTTCTTCTCCTCCTCCACCTTCTTCTTCTTCTTCTTCCTCTTCCTCTTCTACTTCTTCTCCATCTTCTTCTTCATCCTCTTTGTCTTCTTCTTCTTCTTCTTCCTCTTCTTAATCTCTTTCTTCTTTTTCTACTGCTTCTTAATTTTCTTGTTCTTCTTCCTCTTCTTAATCATCATCATCATCATCTTCTTCTTCTTCTTCTTCTTCTTCTTCTTCTTCTTCTTCCTCTTCTTCTTCCTCTTCTTCTTCCCCATCTTCTCCATCTTTTTGTTGTCCTTTTTCTCCTTCTCTTTCTTCTTCTTCTTATTCTTTTTCTTCTTCTTCTTCTTCTTTATCTTCTCTTTCTTCTTTTTCTTTTTCTCCTACTTGTTCATTTTTTCCTTGTCATTAGTCTTCTTTCTTTCTTCTTCTTTTTCTTCTTCTTCTTCCTCTTCTTCTTCTTCTTCTTCTTTCTCTAATATTTTGTCTACTTCCCCTACTTCTTCTACTCTTCCTTCTTATTGTTATTCTTCTACTACTTCTTCTTCTTCTTCTTCTTCGTCTTCTTTATCTTCTTTTTCTTCTTCGTCTTCTTCTTCTTAATTTTCTTCTTCTTCTTCTTCTTTTCTTCTTTTTCTTCTCCTTCTTCTTCTTCCTCTTCCTCTTCTTCTTCATCCTCTTCTTCTTCTTCTTCTTCTTCTTCATTGTCTACTTCCTCTTCTTCATCCTCTACTAGCCCTTCTTTATGATCTACTTCTTCTTCTTTTTATCCTTTCTCTTCTTCATCATCTTTTTCTATTTCTTCCTCTTCCTTTTTTTATCCTTCCTCATCATCTTCTTCTTCCACTTTTTCTCTTTCTTCTTAAACATCATCTTCCACTTCTTCATCCTGCTCTTTTTCTTCTCCTTCTTCCTCTTCTTATTCTACTTCTTCTTCTTCTTCTTCTTATAGTTCTTCTTCTAGTCCTTCCTCTCCTTGTCCTTCTTCTTCTTCTTCTTCATCGTCTTCTTCTTTTCTCCTCCTTTTTCTTCCTCTACTTCTTCATCTTCATCTTCTGCTCCATCTCTTTTTCTCCTTCTACTTCTTTTTCTTCTTCTTCTTCTTTTTCTTCAGCTTCTTCTCCCTCCTCTTCTTCTTTTTCTCCATCCTATTATTCTTCTTCTTCTCCTTCTCCTTTGCCTTTTTATTCTTCTTCTTCTTCTTCTTTTCTTCTTCTCCTTCTTCCTCTTCTTCTTCCACTTCTCCTTCTTCTTCCTCTTCTTTTTTTCCTTTTTATTCTTCTCCTTCTTCTTCTTCTTCTTCTTCTTCACCTTCTTCTTCTTCTTCTTCTTCTTCTTCTTCTTCTTCCACTACTTCATCATCATCATCTTCTTCTTCTACTTCTTTTTTTCCTACTACTTCTTCTTCTTCTACTTCTTGCTCTTCCTCTTTCTCTTCCCTTCTTCTACTTCTTCGACTTCTTCTTTTCTATTATTCTTCTTCCTCTTCCTCTTCTTCTTCCTCTTCTTCTTTCTTCTTCTTCTTCTTCTTCGTCTTCTACTTCTTCTTCTTCTGGTTCTTTTTCTTATTATTGTTATTCTTCTTCTCTGTCTTCTTCTTCTTCTTCTTCTTCATTTTCTTCTTCTTCGTCTTCTTCTTCTTCTCTTCCTCTTCTCCTCTTTTTCTTTGCCTTCTTCTTCAACTTCTTCTTCATCTTTTTCCTTCGTATTCTTCTCCTTCTTCTTCTACTTCTTCTTCTTCTTCTTCTTCTTCTTCTTCTTCATCCTCTTCTTCCTCTTCTTCCTCTTGCTCTTCTTCTTCCTCGTCTTATTCTTCCTCGTCTTATTCTTCTTCATCTTCTTCTTCTTCTTCTTCTTCTTCTTCTTCTTCTTCTACATCTTCTTCGTCTTCATCTTCTTCTTCTTCTTCTTCGTCCTCTTCTTTGTGTTCTTCTTCGTCTTCTTGTTCTTCTTCTTCCTCTCTTTGCTCCACTTCTTCTTCTTCTTTGTCCTCTTGTTCTTCCTCATCCCATTGTTCTCCTTCCTTCCTCTT